>JAQGBT010002908.1:0-21841 GCA_034698585.1 Disparrhopalites patrizii | reverse complement strand
TCTCTGTTGTTGTCTTACTTTCTCTCTTGGTCTCTGTTGTTCTCTCTGTTGTTGTCTTACTTTCTCTCTTGGTCTCTCTGTTATTCTCTCATTTTCGTTCACTTATTAGCTCTCATTTTTGTTATCTCTTTTATGCACTTTTCCCTTCTATTCACTCATTATAGCTGTCTCGTTTCTCTCATTCTCCCTCTTGCTCTCTATATATTTTTTCTCATTCTTTTTCTCATTATTGTGTCACCCACTATCTCTGTTTCTGGAACTATTTTCCTCGCTTTTCCCTTCACTTTCTCTCTGCGCGTCTCTCTGTCTCTGTACGTATACATATCCCTCCCTTTCTCTTTCTTTTTATTGCTTTCTCTCTTTGTGTCTATCTTTCCCTCTGTCTTTACTTTTTGTTTGTCTTTCTTTTTCATCCTGTCTCTGTCCCACTATATTTCTCGGTCTCTCGCTTGTCTAGACCCTCCCCAGGTTTTGGTTCACCCCTGCTGGTGTTCATCTCCCAAAGTTTGCAGAATTTGTGTCACACAAAATATTTACACTGTGGCTCATTTACGACTCGTTAGCAGTCACACTAATTACTTGCTACGGAGGAGAAAAGCTTCATCAGTGTTCCCTCACTTTCTTGGAGTCTCTCTTACTCTCTCTTACTCTCTCTCTCTAAGGTTGACAATGACAACATCCCTAAATATGTATGTACTAACTGCTCACACATTGTGGTAGTGCTTCGGTAGGGGAGCTTCTTCTACATAGGGAGGAGCGCGCGTGGGATTGGAGGCAGAGCGAAATGGCAGTGATAAGCTCGTTGTTATGGGATGATTAATTGGAAAGTACCCGGTTGACTCATTCTTGTCGGGGAATGGGCTCCAAACGCTCCGTCTTCAACTCCTTCATCCTCTCATCCTTTTCTTCGAGGTTTCTTCATCCTCCTTTCCTCTTTATTCTCATTCAACTTCTTCTTCATCATCCTCCTCCTCCTTCTCCTCCTCCTCTCAGCTCTCCAATGTGTGTAGCCATGCTGAATAAGGAGAAGCTGGAAATACAGTGGAAGCATGAAGGAGGAAGAGTAAGTAGTGGAGAAGATATATGTGTATACATATATATCAATATTTTTTTAAAAGAAGAGGAAGCCTCTCAACTGATGTGAGAGCCAGTGAAGGATGCAGATATGTGAGCCCGGATTGTAAAGGAAGATGAAAAAAGCCCGTATACATGACAGGGATAGAGAGAGAGAGAGAGGAAGCAAAAATATACTCAACCCTAAAAATTATTGATACCCTGCCCTGTGTTTCCTTTAATGGGAAATCTATTCCGGAGTATGTTACGGGGTAAACACAATGGTGTGAGACAGAGGAGAAAGGCAATTCTTGGGATTCGGGCACCCAAGAAGGGAACGAGATGTGAAGGAATATCAGAATTCTAGGAGGAAACGACCACAATTAAACACAGATATGGCAAAGTACTAAAAAATGGGGAAAGTGTTAGAATATTTACAAATAATGGGGGAAACTGAGGGGAAGAATTTAATGTGGGAATAGTATCTAAAAAGTCTTGGAATGAGAATGAGAAAATAAAATTCCAGGGAAGAGAAGGGATGGAGGATGGTGGGGGGTAAGTGTGAGGGAGGGGAATCCAAAGGGGGAAATCCCTTTGAAAAAACCGCACCAAGATAACACAAAAAATACCCACATGAACCTGATGTCTGCTCATGAGTGACTGCATTATAAATTTTGAGAGAACATGCTAATATATTGGAGTCCAAAAGGAGGAAAAGTTGATAAAAAAAGTGAAAAAAAGAGAAGTTCGGAGAGAGAATTCAAATCTGTTGGATAATTCAGATGGTCTTTGATATCGTTCAAAGTCAGATCCAGCTCGGTGATATAATCGTAGGCTTTTTCTTCTTCGTCGTCTACCGTCTACGGTAATTGCACAAGTGCTCTCAGCATGTGCCATTCCCATCGATTGATCTGATGGCTTCTTGCTATCTCTCCCCTCCCAAATTTTTTTTCTTCTTCTTTCAATTTTTCTCCCTTTTCCTTTCTTGTCTTCTCACCACTCTCTTTCTATTTCTAATACCATCCAATCATTTATTTTAGGAACTTTTCCCTCTTTCTGCTTGGAATTCTCCTGGATCTTCCAGGACCCAGTTCATTGGTCCTTGCACAATCACCGCTATCACCGTTCCTTTCGTTCCCATTTAATACCCATCATATGCCTGGGCACGTTGTTCACTTTTTTCTGATGGTCGTCCCCATCATCATCATCATCATTATCTTCCTTTTTGATCTTCATGCACCAACACGACGTATCGTTCTCTTCCACGCGATTTTTTACCCGAATGTTTAGCCCTCCCCAAAAAAAAACTCAACGGATGCCTTTACTTTTTTCTCCCATTTTCCTCCCTTTTCTTGTGGAGCTCTCTCATCTCCAGTTTTCTCTCCAGTTTTTGTCAGCCTTTCCCAGTCTTCCCTCTCTGTTTTCTTCTTGATCTTCCTCTCCATTGTTCATCTCACATCTCCTCTTTGGAGATTTGCCTCTCCAATATCTTGATTTCTCCCTTTGTCCGTATTCCTTTGGCGTTGATGAAAATCTTCTTTTTTTTCCTTAATTTTTTTCCTATTCGAGTCTCATCATCTTCTCTCTTTCTCCTTCGTCCTTCTTTCATCTTGACCCTGTTCTTGGGTTTACCCCCAGATATCCCTCGGAACCTTATCAAAAAGTATAAGGAAATTTCTCAACCTCTTCATATCCTCATATTCTGTAAGCAATTCCCCGACACACCTTTTGGAAATAGAAGAAGAAAGAGGAGGAGGATGAGGAGGAGGAGGAAGAAAGTGACCGTAAAAAAAGTTATTGAGGCGGAGACTGGAGCATCATCCCTCTTTGCTCCAAATCCCTCTTGCTCTTCTATCTCTCTCTCTCTCTTTATCTCTCCTTCCTCTCTCTCTCTGTTCAAAGAAGAGGATAGAATACAAAACGGGGATGCTTTTAAGTCCGTAAAAAAAGGCGGTAAATGCAGAAGAAAAGAGGAGGAAGGGTCTCAAACAATGTTAAGACATTGTGTGTGTACTTGATAGATATCAGTCGCTCTGTCTGTGAAAGACGAAACTCAAGGAAATTGATGCTCCCAATTTTTTTTGAACATTCAATTTTCCTTTCCCCGTGTATGTGCCCGTGTGGGCTGAATTGCTCTCACTAAAGATTTCCCTTTTTCTATACAACACTCTCCTCTTCTTCTTCTTCCTCCTTTCTCCCTTGAAACACCCCAAGAGAGATCAACCCGCCTGCATATATGTATCCTTTTATACAAAAATAAATAAAAGAAAACAAATGGGAGAAGAAGAGCTCTTTTGTATGTACACTATATGACCCCCATCTCAATCATAGGAAAGGCATAAGTTACTCTCTCGTCTATTGGAGTCATGTACAACTATTCTTACCTCCTACTACTACACATCTCTTTTTGGAAGAGAAAAAAAACTCCCTTCCTTTATGCATCCAAAGAAAGTAAAACCGAAGAGGAGGAGGAGGAGGAGGAATGGAAGTAGAAAAAATGGAGCCACACATGTCCCCCATTTTCTTTTAACATGTGTTCCTCTACATCTCCCATCACTGCTTAGCAAAAAAAAAGAAGAAGAAGAAGAAGAGGAAGAAAAGAGAAAAAAAATGAAGGGATAGATATGATTCCGCCAAGGGCTACCATGACATGATGCCATTATTACGCTTTTATAACACTCACAGGGAGAGAGAGAAAGAGAGAGAGAAAGACAGAAAGGAAATACAAACTATAATCATACTCAAGTTCTTCCTTCATGATTCCCCTCTATGCATCCTCATCACTTTTTGTTGTGGGAAACACATCTGTATAGGATGGTTGTATTTTCCCCGGATAGTCTGGTAGTACATCAGCCAGAGCGACAAGGGCTAGTAGCCGGAACAGAGGAGGAAGAACAAGAAGAAGAGCAACTCCGACCACGGGGTATTAGCGGCACGTTCATCTCTATTGGATCTAGATTTGTGGTCCTGAATACACAATAACCATATGATAAGATATTTCCTCTCCTATACTTCTCTCCTCCTCCATTTCAACCTCTCCAACATAGACCAGAAGAGGAAGAGAGAGAGAGAGAGAATAAGGGTTATCCAGTAAACAAGGAGGGGAAGGCTGGAGTAGGGACAAGAGGAGAAACTCCTGGAAACTCTGGAAGTCTACTAAAAGTACAATTCCAATGGATGAGCAAGGCCAGAGCCAGGGAAAGGAGATCTCGAGTCGGGACATTATATCTTGACAGAATTTTCACCGAGAAAAGTTTTAAGCTCCGGGCCAGAGAAAAACTTATTCTTTTCCCTTTCATGGAGGGGGACGCAGACAGGTGGATAACGAGAAATATAATTATTTTTTGGGAACAAAAACAGAAAAAGTCAAAGGGAACCAAGTCAAAAACGGAGGGGACAAAACACGTGGTAGCATGTACTATGAAGGAAAAAAGGAAGGATAATTGGAGGAAAACATTAATTAAAATCAAATGTGGGCAAAGAACCCCGTCACAGGGGAAATAAGTAACTGGAAACTACTGCGGCGAGAACGAAGAAGTGACCAGGAGAAAAATGGGATGAAACGGAGGAGAGAGTTGGGGTGGAACGTGGATTTGAGGAGAGAAAACTGGGATTGTAACAGACATTGAGATGAAAGTGTGGATGAAATCCAATTGGAGAATGAAAGGGGGAAAAAAATGAAAGTCAACGGATTTATACGGGTGGAAAAAGAAGTACCAAAATTTGGCTGACGGACATGCCCCATCTCAAAGAGAGGAGTTCAATGTGGATCAAAAACCTTGATTTTCTCACACCTCATCCAAAGAAACTACGGGAAAATCTCACATCCAATTTGAAACTTGGCAAGCCATCAATTTCAGGGCAGCAATATTTTACAGCGTTATTTTATAGCTTCAATAACGCTGACAAAACTTGGCTTCCAATATTACTCGAATTTTTTTATTTTGAAGATTATTTAAAAAAATATCTACCGCTGCTTTCATTCAAATATGTCCTTAATTACAACAAATTTTGCAAACATTTTGAATGGGAACAACAAATTTACACAAAACAAATTGTATTCTTCATCACCATTTGATATTTGAAACGAAATTTTGTAATAAAACAATGTACACAACAGCTACGTACTTCTCCAGTGAGATTTAAATATAGTTACAAGTTAAATTATATTCTACCAATTAACCAGGTAAGTAATAACAGTGTTTGGTGAGCACCAACCAGAATTTGAGCGGAGAGTCTTTTTTGATCTATACGTACAGTTGAAAGGATCGGGACACCATTTTGAGCAAACTTTTTGTGATATGACACGAACGGCGGCAGATCTAACAAAAAAAGAAAAAAAAAGTAGGAAACAAAAGTGAGAAATTTCTTCACACCTAACGATCCTCACCAAGTTTCATTAAGATCATGACTCACATCTTCGTGTGAGTTTCCTTCTTGTAGAGCCAAGATAGTTTTGAGAGAAAAGGCAAAGAGGGTGAGACAGTTTCGGGATAAGACGAGATTATCTGAGATTTCAGAACGTGAAACAAATAGAGACTGTGTAGAGATGAAAGGAAATGAAAAGGCCAAGAGACCGAGAAGGAAAGAGGGGCCAAAAGAAGAAATTAAATGAGGGTGAAAAAGGAGAAAGCGAGAGACAGAGCAATGAGAGAGAGAGCGAGAGAGAGAGAGAGAAAGAGCACGAACGGTCAAGAGGAGTAAATGATAGTGCTACAACGTTTGCTGCGGGGTGAAAATCCTTCTGATGTTCCCTCTGCCATAACACCAAATGAAATGTGAAAGTCTTATGAAGTGTGTGCTTGTGTGAGTTTTTGGGAGGGACAAAGAGAGAATGTGATAATCATTAGTATGTAGCTCAATCTCCCTTATTATTACATGAAAGTTCCCTCCAACCAAAATGAATGATACTCTCACACTTTGTGGCCTCATCCCACACGAATTATTCTTTTCTGGTGAGAGAAAGGCCTGTCATACAATGGAGTTCTCCAACCTCTTCTAAACGAGTCTGAATTTATTGATGGTGCAATACGAGACTCCAGAGAGAGAGAGAAAATATCCACAATTCATGGAATACTTTCCTCTCAAAAACTCATTCACCCACGATTAACTCTGAAAACACAAAACATGTTCCGTACAATATGCTTTTATTATAGATTATATTATTATAAATAAATAAAGCTGAGATTTTTAGTCAAAGTGAACATTGTGTGTATACAACAGAAAATAATTATGACTGCAGAGGAATTGACAGAAAAGAATTTGAAAATTGTGGAAGGGAACTAATTAGGCAGTGAAAAATGAAAGGAACATCCATATCATGACCCCGAGAAATACATTTTGTTGGATGTTTTTCGGCTCCTACTGGAGATAATAGGATAACGGGCGCATTGGAAAATTCACAGATTTTCCAGATTTCTAGAATTCCGGCTATCCCTTAACATAGTGGGCATTCCAGCAATCTGAAAAGTCTGCGAGTTTTTCAACGTGCCCAACATATAAAAATTAGACGAGGTAAAAGCGGAAGAAAAACACAATATTAGCTGCTAAGAAAGCCTCTGACCGAAGTGACGCTTACAGTTCACAAAAATATTACAGTTACAAAAGATTTTGAAGCCCTCTGAGATTACGCAATATCCTTTTCTTTTATTCAAAACCCTACAGAACTGCCTTTATCATCAAAATGCTTTCATCTTTCAAGGGCCATAAATTCTGTGTATGATTTTCTTTCTTTTATTCATAAAACACTCCGACTCAAGCCCTCTCGAATACAATTTTATTTTTCTACACAATTTTATTGTAAGACAGACAAAATTTTGAGAGCATGTCCTGGGGCATTTAAATTTCTGGATTTCTCTGGAAGAAAAAGACGGATTTCTTCTCCAGCATGTGAGAATTGAATTAAAAATAATCGAAAAGAGTAGCTATTGAGTGGAGAAAGGAAGTTTCTCATGAATTTTACATTAAACGAAAGAAAAATAAAAGGAAGTGTGAGAGAGAGACACAAAGTGAAAAGTGAAAGCTGACAAGCTTTCAAGTCCAAAATATCAGATTCGCCTGTTTCAATAGCAGGGATGTATTTTATTGGATTCAACTTCAGTATAGATATAGATACATTATACATGCAAGTACAGGTGCATTTCCAGTATGGGAACCTTCAATTCCCACTTCATTTGACACTGAATTCGTCTTGTGAAAAAAATAATGTTCTCTCCTTTTGTAGCTTTGTTTCCGCCTGGTACGACCTTTCCTTTCTCCCGCATTTCTTTTTCTGAGCCATTCTTCCTTCTGTTCGTGGAGTGAATTTTCCCTCTCCTTTCACGTCCCTTCTATCCTTCATCTGTCGTCGTTTCTTATCCCAACATGCTTTTATTTCCATCTTCCCTTTTCCTAATCATTGCACTAAGTTCACTTTCTATCATTAGTCACATTTGTTTCGTACATGCTGCCCCCGTAGGCCCTTCTATTCTTCAGTCCTCATGTTGGCACTTCTTCCTCTCCAGTCCTTTCTTTCTCCTTGCCTTTATATTTCTCCTTTCCCCCTTTATTCTTGCATCCTTGAATCTCTTTCTTTTTTGTGAAAGTTTTTTTTGTTCTCAGAATCCGTTGACAATATTTGTCCTTCGTTTCCACTTTCAAGCTTTCTCCAATCCTTTACTCCATGGCCTTTCTTCCCCCTCGTGTATCCCGTCTCCGTTTTCCTATTATTCCTTTCCCCGTTCTACTTCTCCAAAGATCTTGTATTTCCTCCAAGAGGAAATAACAGCAGGACAAGCAACCCCTGTAGGAGTAGTAGTATACATTTTTTTTTGAAATAAAAGGAAGAGTTACATGCTAAAAGGGAATCTTACTGTTTTTGCATGAGTCGCCTTCACCCGAGTTGCATCGAATTTTTGTATCCTTCTAAAAAAAAATTGGAGGAACACGAAGAATACGCAAAGAAGGGAAAAGTGAGGGAAATGCCATTTGTGTGTTTACACAGAACGACAAGGTCCTTAAAGGGGAATTTGCAAGTCTAAGGGAATAAAGCTGGATTGTGTGTAATACGTCTATGCACGTATTTTTTGTGGGAAGAAGAATGTCTCCCAGCTTTTCCCTGAATGTTAGAAAGGTTGTAGGGGGAATAAGTTTGAAAAAAAAAACGTTCCCTTCTCAACATACAGAGACTTGGATTCAGTCACCATGAAAATTATACGTGTGACTGTGTACTTTGTCTGCAATCATCAACATACAAGACTGGGTTTTTATGACACCACGTTTTCCCCGGCTCACGTATATAAACAAGTCTTGACTGCCTTTAGTGGAAGAGGGAAAAGTCAGTTGAGGTTTCGAGTGTCTTGCTCTCTCAGCCTGCCCCCCCCAAGTCTTTTGTAAATGTGTTCTCCTTACAAATTATATTTTATATGTACCCATACACACACTCACATGCACGCGTGAGGTGTAGGAAATGCTCCTAAAGGCTAAATGCTCCTTATGTGCCACACAGTAGGGGATTCTTTCGAATACAGACAAATCCCATGTTTTTTTTATCTCAGCGATTTCTTAGAGACAAAAGAGAAGGTGGAGACCCTTAAAATTATATTTGATTCCCCTTCTTACCTACACTGTGAATCCACAAGACTGCCTTTGGAATCGTTACCTTGAGGGTCTTCAGAGATTTGGATTTTCTCTGGGTAAAGTCAAAGGAGAAGAGATTAAGATCAAGGGGAATAGAAATAAATATGGGAAAACTCCGTGGTCCGTGAGCGCATAATTCATGGTGGAGGAATTCATTGTTACATAAAACAAGGGAAGGGGATTAAAATGATGGGGAGAGAAGCTTTAGCCATAGATTCAAATATCTACATTAAAAATCATAGTGGTTGGGGGGAAAGGGACAGATGGAGAAAGCTCTCCCAGAAAGAAAATGGAGAGACCACGTCTCCATCGTATCTTTGTAATGAACTAGCATGAATGAAAAATAAAAAGGATCCTCTAAAAAATTCAGTGGGGGGGGGGGAATGCGGCCAAGAGAAAAAGTCCTCGACTAAAAGCTCGTTTTATTTCCTGAACATCTTCAACAGGGATAAAAGCTTGGAAGGACTCCGTTTTGTAGTGTTGAAGAATTTGTTAGGCTTTTAGTATCTCCAGAATGAGTCAGGTACCATAGAGAGAAAGGGAGAGACACAAAAAAAAAGGAACTCCACACAGCCCAGAAAATGACTTCCTATATTCCACGACACAAACAAACACTCCCTGAGCTACGTACGTTTCCGTGTTTTTTTACTCCCGCTACAAACATTTACTACGTGGGTTATCTTGGGACACCAGACTTTTGTCCGTGAGGACGCATCATCAGCGTAATGTAAGTTAAACCGAGCTGTAGAACAGCTCTTGTTCCTCCACGTTGCCTCTATCGTTGTGCTCCCTTTATTTTAACTTACGAGCCCCAATTGGAGCTGGTCATTAAGTGTGAAAACACACTATCCAACCTTTCCAGAGACTTTGACCACCAGCATGGCAACAAATAGGCGTCGTCCTTGTGTATTTTCTCTGATTCTGACATTTATACTTAAGGTATAGATTCAGGCGTAAGTACATATCCTGATAGGTAATAGCACCAGCAACTATGACTTTTGAAAATTGTGTTCCTTTGCAATTCAATTTCTAGCACATAAATATGTCCTTCGGGTTAGCTGTAGACATTTAAGTGGTGGAAATGGCGGTGGAAATTGTGGTAATAGGGTTTAAATACACTCCAAAATGCAGTGAAATTCGTTAGAAAAATTCTGGCGAATGCTACTCCAAAAATTGAGGAACAAGGCGCCAAAACATGGAGAAAGTTGCTAAACAATAAGTGGAGAAAGTTGCTAGGCAACTACAGGTGAAAGTCGCTATGCAATTGACAATGAACGTTTCTGTATAAATACCGGCAAATACGGTGACGTCAAATGTATGGAAAAGTTAGTAGCCGAATACCGGCAAAAGCTACGACACAAATGGCGGCGAAAATTGTCATATAAAAATCAGTGAAAGTTACATTCTAACCGAGGTAAAAGTTGTTGAATGAGTAGCGGTGTAGGTCACGACGAAAATAAAAGTGAAAGTCACTACAAAAACAGCGGTGAAAGTTACTGAAAACAGAAATAGTGGTGAAAGTTGCTATAGAAATACAGTGAAATTTGCAATAGAAACGGCGGTAAAAGTTTCTATAAAACTTAGCGGTGAAGACGTCACTGCGGAAATAGAGGTAAAAGTTGGAGCCAAAACAACGGTGAAAGTCACAGTCACAGAACCTCTATAAACTCAAAAACTTCAATTTTGGAGTAATTATAAACCATGTACTCGCCATGTGGTACGGATACGGATGAATGCGGAGATGACATTGAAGTAAAAATAGGCATTTACATAGCACATTATAACTACAGCCACTGCAGCAGAAGCGAAAGAAAGCAGAAGACAAACTATATAAAAAAAATAACCATAGTATGAGTAAACATAGAAGTCACCATCATCAATAATTTAGTGGATTTAATGGTGACAGACCAATTACGATGTCAATGTTGGTTGAGGGAGTTGTGTAAAAATAAAAAGAAGTGAGATAACGCTTCCACATGCAAGCGTACGACGATATAGTAATAAGATGTAGTTAGAGGAATATGTTGGAACTTCAAAAAAAAAAAAATTCCGCCCATGAATTCGGACATCGTTTGAGTGGGTAGAAACACGCGATTGAAGTCATTACTGGATGCCACAAGTACGTCACTGACATGTAGTACCCAGGAGAAGGTGGACTCCTAATAATTCGTAATAGTTGAGTGCTAGAACTACCAGAAGTTACTCCCATTGCCAAGGCCTCTTATCTTGTGGACAGACAGGAGAGCCTTAGCTAGGGATGTAATGGTTTTTGATGGTAGTAGCCAGTGCCATTAATAGTGGTGGCAGTGAAAGCATTTGCGACATCAGGTACTCCATCCCAGTAACGTGGGTGATTTTCCACATCCTCACACTCACACACGCTAACAAGTTGTCGTAGGAGTATACTCCTCATCCATTGCTGGTGTCTTCATTCCATCCTTTTTACACATTGAGGGGAGGGAAGAAAAGGAAAATGAGCCAGTGGGGACAAGAGAGGGAGACAAAAAAAAAACCAAATTACTCCTACGCACGTTGGTCCTACCCTTCCACAATTTATTTTTTCTAGTGTCGTTCCATCCAGCTGGACATTCCGGGGGAGAGTCCCTCCATTCTAGGGAAAGTAGATACTTGATTCCTTCTTCCATCCTTCTTTAGACTAATGAGATGCAATGACATTCCAAGTCGTTAGTATTGCTTGAAAAGTAAGAACAAGGCTCTTCAACTCCCGTCCATTTGAGGTAATGAACTGGAAGAAAATAATGAAATTACTTTCTCCGCCTTCATCCCCTTTCCACGCGGAATGGAGTGAGAGGAAGGAAAATTAAGTTTAAAAGCAAAAGAACATGCTACGGGATAAAGATTGTGTGCAAATGGGAAAAAAAGAGAATATAGACCCAAGACCAAAAAAAAAGGGACAAGGAAAGGGTTTCGTTCTCTGCATTCACTGAAACTATTCAAAAGAGGTGACTCCATGGGTATAAGTGGATTGCAAGTGTGTAAATTGCATTTAGAAAAAGTGCTAAAAATAACTTGAAAATGCATGGAAAATCCTTGTGTGACTTTTAAATTTTCACGGATAAAAGGAAGAATAAGGGAGAGATGGGAAAAAAAGCTGGTGTAATCAAATAACTCCAAGTGCAAGGTGAGGAAGGAAGTCTAAAAGGGGAGGCGGAAAGGATCAAAGACGATGGAGAAAGATACAATCAAGAAAGATGTCTCCCGCTGAACTGAGAATTATTGAATTTTCGGGGAATTTTTACTATGAACAGGATTTCGTAGTAGTGAAAATTAATTTCCTAATTACAAAAAAAGGGGGAAGACCATTAAAGCTCCAATGCTACCGAAATTCCGTATGATTCCATCGGGAAGCCATGAATCATATTCAAGGGTGAAACATGTGAAGGAGGAAATTTGATAAAATACATGGCCAAGTTCCTTTTTCTTCCGGGTTAGAAAATACACCCCTGGGGATTTATGTTGAGAGAGAGAGGGAGAGGGAGAGAGAGAAGAAGTGAGAGACTGGAGTAGAAAGGCCAATAGAAAGTGAAAATGGAGGGAATAAGAGAGAAATAAAAATAAAGAGAGAGCGAAGAGAAAGTAACAGAGAGAAAATAGAAAGAGAGAGAGAGAAAAAAAGGAAAGAGAGAGAATGAGGGAGACAGAAAGAGAGAGAGAGAAAGAAAATAATCCCAAGAGACTTGTAAGTTGAAGGTTGAGAAGTCCAGAGAGTTTTTCCGTTGAAACGGAGCCAAAGCTTTTTTTCTTTCGCACTTGCTTTCCCTGCATTTTTCTTTCTTTCTCTCTCTCTCTCTTGTTCTAACCGTACCTTTTTTCTCTCCACTTGATCCTTTGTGACAAAAAGTCCTTTCTTTTAAGTAAGTCCTCTTGCAGGGAAAAACATTTATTTTTACCCCTCTTGTCCCACTTACATATTAAGTTGATCTCAGTCCTCCGCCTGAGACAAGACAGGAAGGACTCCCACACACACGGAGGGAAAAATACATTTCTTCTGTCTCATCTATCCAAGGGAGGGGAATACATCAAAAGACAAAAGAGGACCTGGTGGTTGTGGGAGTAAGTACTACGCGAGCAAGTATAGTATTGAGAAACTCTCTTGTCACTCCTTTCCCCATCGCCATTCGTAGCTCCCTTTGTCTCCCAAAAAGAAATTTCGCTCTGCCGTCCCCGTGTAACTTTCTCCAACACTTCTTTTCTCTTCCCAGATAGTTTGGAAGTCAAAGTCATCTTTTACTCCAGGAGGAGTACGAGTTCAAATGGCACAATTTTTTATCCCCTATTTTCCTAAATGGTTTCTCCCCCGTGAAACATCTAGATTTTTTTGAGAAAATAAAAAATACATATATAGGATCATTCCATAAACTCAGGGTGTGTTCTTGGTGGAAGTGAAGAGACAAGAGAGACAGAATATGTGTCTCGTGCGTGTTGACAGGACTCCGTTAAAAAAAATGGGATTCACTCCAGAAATTCCCATTCATATTTTTGTACCTCAAATATTTGGAGACAAGTTGCTCTTTCCAAGTTTTAATTTTGTATCATTATTTTATTTCTCCACAGTTTATCCAAACAAAGTCGTCAATGTCGCTGATACTGTTCCAGTTTTAACTCTTAAGATTATTCTTAATATATTGATTTTAAATTTACATGTTTGCCCACAATTTCACATTTTCTGATACATTTCCACTTTTAACTTGCAACAGATATACAGAAGTCTTTCACACTTCTCACAAGCCCTTTTTTTGTACTTTGACGTCAAATGTTTCACATTTGGTATCAATTCTATGAGAACTTCCCACTTCTGTCCTCTTTCCTTTCCCTTACATGTACGCCTTTTTTTCCTTGTGTTTAACTCCTCTTTTTCTTCCACTTTTGTTTCTTCCCTTCTTCTCTATTTCGTTTTTTCCCACCAAACTTGTTCCGCTTTTTTTTTTGAGTTCTCAATGTCAAACTACAAACATTTGACGCTTCCGAACATTCTGTCTCTGCCTCTGTACTTATATACCTAACATGATTCTCCTCAAACTCCTTTTGGCGGGAGGAGGAGATGGGGTTCTTCTCTTTTCCCAAGAGTTAACTCCATGTTTACAAGGAGCACTTTACATTTTTTGGGATATGTACACGAGTTCCCTTTTAACTTTTTTCCTTCAACTTACAAGTTTTTGTATGGGGAAAGGGATTGCAAGCACGTGTGTCTTGTATCCTCCAAAAAAAAACGGTTGGAGTGAGGGATGCAAAGTGAAAGCGAGAGTTTTGTAGTAAAACGTCCCTTTGCCGTGCTCTATTGACAGGTTGAAAGGTCATTGTAAACAACGTGAGTTTATTTTCCTCCTTTTGCTGTACTAGTATATAATGTACATATAGACGTAAGAAGATGAATCATTGTCATGGATTGACTTCTCTTTTACAATGCATGGATGTAGATGAAAATAAAATACATATTTGAAATATTCCCTCTCCCGTCAACCTTTACGGGAAACTCCCAGCATTTTCAAGCTAGTACAAACAAAGGATGATTATTTTATTATTATGTCCTGCGATTTAAAAGCACAAGTTTCTCGTAAATCCTTTCTTCCATCCCGTTTTTTATCTGAGGATTTTAGTGCATTTAGTCCTCGTCCATTTTTATTGTGGACATGCGACATAGGGTAAGGGCAAGGGCGGGGGGAAATTCCTTCAAACATCACTGTCCTAATATTTGTTCTTCACAACTGCTGGATTTTATTTTATGTCCCACTATGTATAGTCATGGATGAAGAAATAGGTTTCTTTTGTCATCAGCACATACTTTTGATTGTGTGCAAGGAGAAGAGTCTTTTACTCCTCGTGGTTGTCCTCCCACCGGGGTAAATACTGTTGAGGGTAAGTCGGAGAGCTTTTTTTTATTATTAGGGCGACAAGGACAAATGTTTCCGGGAGAGTTCCAATCCCTCCTCCAATGATGCTTCCATTTGACTCTCCACTTGTTGTTTTTTCTATCCTTTCACACAATTAAAGCAAACGAGAAATAAGCAGGAGAAACAGAAAAATAAATGGAGAATAGTGACGGACTCGTAAAGGAGGAGACGGTCAAGCTGAGACGGAAAAGAAGGTTGTAAAAGGGAAAACTGAACCAAGGACTAGAATGGACAATATGGAGAAAGTTTGTATGCATGTCTGCGTAAACAACCAGCGCTTTCGTGAGTATATGGGAGTGTGTACGTGGGATTATTTGCAGACCCTTTCTCCTTTGGAGTGCACTTTCTCTCTCTCCTCTCTTTCTCCACTCGCTCTCCTTCCTCTCCTCTCTCTCTTCTCTCTCTCCCTGTTCTCTGTCTCTCCTTCTTTTTCTTCTTCTCTGTCCTTCTCTCTCTTTCTCTCTCTTTATTTCCCTTTCTCTCTCTTTCTCTTTCATCCCAACAATTCCCTCTGAAATCTCAACCCCATGACTTGGTACGTGTGTGACTAATACAATAAAATGCTGACAGGTTCCCGGCCAAAGTGAAAACGATTTGTGTTTCCTGATAGTTCCGGCTTCTTTCATGGGGAGAATAATGTAATATACCCAGAGAGAGAGAGAAAGAGGGGGGAAGGGGAGAGAATTTGCCCAAAAGCAGGAGTTTCACCCCAAGAAAGAATTGTGGGGACGAGGAAAAGAACAAATAATGATTTGTGGCTGTGCAAAAGTTTCCTTTCTCAGGTTTCTTCTCCCTTTGTCGGACTTTCCTTTTCTGTGTTCCGTGTTTGTGGTGGTTTCCACAGCTGAACCTTCTCTTACGTGTTTTTCTCTTTGAATTTGTGGGTTTGCACCCTTATTTTCCTTTCTGTTCATGTATTTTGTGTATGTTACATATATGTATACCTTCAGGTTTTTGCGTTTCTTTGTATTTATGTGCAGATCATTTTCTCTTTTTTTTTGGTAATACTATTTCTCTGTAATTTTATTGCTTTTCTCGCTTAGTTTGTTTATTACTTGCTGTCTCTCTTTGACCATTTGCTGTTTAATTCTCTTTTTCCCCAAATTTGTTTTTCATTTCTATTTTTCTCTCCCAAATTGTTTTTTATTTCTATTTCTCTCCTGATTTCTCTTTTGTTTCTTTTTCTCTCCGGCTTTCTCTTTTATTTCTTTTTCTCTCCTGCTTTCTCTTTTCTTTCTTTTTCTCTCCGGATTTCTCTTTTATTTCTATTTCTCTCCTGATTTCTCTTTTGTTTCTTTTTCTCTCCGGATTTCTCATTTATTTTTATTTCGCTCCTGATTTCTCTTTTGTTTCTTTTTCTCTGCCAATTTCTCTTTTGTTTCTTTTTCTCTGCCAATTTCTCTTTTACTTCTTTTTCTCTCTCCTATTTTCTCTTGTTTTTCTTCTCTTGCATTCTCGTTTAATTATTTCTCTCTCTTAAATTCTCGTTTAATTCCTTATCTCTTAAATTATCTTTTAATTCTTTTTCTCTCTCTTGAATTCTCGCTGATGTAATTCTTTTTTTCTCTCCAGAATTCTCTTTTATTTTGAATCTCTCAAGCTTTATTTTTTTTTAGTTTTTGTTTCTCAATGCTTCCTTTTTTATTTCTCACGCACTCTCTTCTAATTATTTTCTTTCTCCATCCATTTTATATTTCTGTTTTTCCCGATATCAATTTGATTGTTTTTTTATCTTCCAATCTCTCGTTCCATGTTGTTCCTATTTTTCTCTGGTGTTGTTTCTCCTATATTTTTTCTCTGGCTTTCATTCTGTTTCTCTCTTATGTTCGATTTCTCTTTACCTTTTCCTTTCGAATTCTCCCTTTTGTCCTTGCTTGCTGTTTATCCCTTCATATTTGGTTGTGTTTTCGTGCTTTCTCTGTTTTGTCTCTCTTCCTCCGCTGCTTGTTGATTTATCTACTTTCGTTTTTCCAATTTTCATTCTGGCTGCTTTGTTTTCTCTTTCACCTAATTTATTTGTTTGTCCTGCAATTCACTCCTATTGTCCTTTTCTCTAGTGGTATCTTGTTCTGCTCTCTCTTTGTCTCTCTTTCCTGTTTGTCTAGTCTTCCTCTTCCTGCCATTCTGTATCAGGGACCTTATTTCTTGATTTCTCCGATTTTATTTTCATTCTCGCCCGTCTTATTCCATCCTCATAAGTCACCTGTATTTGTACGCTTTTTGGAAAGTTGAGTCTCCACCTTTTCATTATTTAACAATATACATATGTATCCTATTTCTCTTCTTACCTTTTCCCCTTTGACCCTCTTTGCCTCTTTTGGTCTCCCCAAAAGTCTTTCTCCGAATTTTCCTTTTCACTGTTACTCCTCCTGTACATTTGCTTTAATTCTCACAAGGCTTTTGCCTGCACTTGTAAGTTTTCGGACGGAAACTCTGTCCTCCAGAGACCATTTTTCTCCCCTTCATCCCCCGGTGGAGTTTTTCCCCTCCAAAAAAAAAAAAAAGAACTCCATCCTTCACCCTCCCTCCAATGCCTGCCAGAACAATTCACCGTCGTGTGGCAGGGGATGAAAGTAAATTGGGGAGATTTAATCAGAATTTCCTGATCAATGGGATTAAATAAGCAAGTGTCTCCTCCGTCTTTTTCTTCCTTTTCCTCCCTTGTTTTTTTTATGGGAGGGCAAGTGCAATGATATTGGCTTTTTTTGTGTACTTGAACGCATATAGCCTTGTTGATTTTTTGTGTCAATAAATTGTGGGTTTTTTTTTCTTCCGTTTGTCTTCCCTGGAAGTGCCATTGATTTTCTTTTTTTTTGGAGGGGGCGAGAAGTTGAAGAGGCTAAAGATTCCATTCCAGTCTCTTCAACTTGGGTGGAAGTTGCGTAAATAATTGCTTTGGTAAAAAAAGGGAGAAAATAGGAGAAAAAATGGGAGACTTGGAGATGTTTTCGGAGAAAGTTAATGAAAAGCTTCTGATTTGTGACTTTTCTTTGGAGAGGGAAATTTCAAATGATTAAATAAATTTTTTTTTCAATGTGATTTGTACAGTCAGTAACGGACTTCGGGATGTTCGGATCACATCGCCCCAACACGTGCGTTTGGGTGAGGACGTCACCTTGACTTGTGCCTACGACCTGGAGCGGGGCAGTTTGTATGCCGTCAAATGGTATCGGAACAACCATGAATTCTACCGCTTCGTCCCCAAGGAAGTTCCTCCGCAACAAGTATTCGAGCAAGGTCACATTTCTGTGGATGTAAGTCTTTTTTCCCTATAATATTACATGTGATTTTCTCCAGTTTTGTCCTCATCCTCCCTGGGACGTCTTCACATCTTCGTGGAAATACAATATCCACTTTTTTGCATTCTCTCGGCAAATTCCTTCTTCCCTTTTTCTTCTGTCTGTCTTCTCCTTCAATGCATTTGGATGCATCTCTTTGATATTTCCTTATTCATATCTATTCAGTTCAGCTGTTGGATCATTTTTCAGGTTATACCTATGTGTGTGTGCATCCATTTTTTTTCTTTTAAACAATCAGCCACTCTTTCTCCATCTCTTCATGCCTTGCTTGGTTTCTATTTCTCTCCCTTACTCTGTCTCGCTCTTCCTAGCTCTCTCCCCGTCTCTTTCTTGCTCTCTCGCTTTCTTTCTTGCTTTTTGTTATTATTTTCCGCCCTCTTTCCTGGGCTCTTTTTTTCTCGAATTCCCCTCTCTTTTTCTACATTTATTTGTCAGTGTCTTTCTTCTTCATTTCTCTCTGTCGTGCTTCATTTCTCTCATTTTCTCTTTGTCTTTGTCGCTCTTTCTACGTGTCTTTATGGCTCTTTTCCGTTTCATTGTTACTACTTTTCTGTCGCTATTGTTCGTTTTCCGTCTCCTTGCTGCTCGTTTTTGTTTATTGTACTTTCTACCTCTCATTATTGCACTTTTTTGTCTATTGCACTTTCTACCTCTCATTATTGCACTTTCTACCTCTCATTATCGCACTTTTTTGTCTATTGCATTTTCTACCTCTCGTTATTACACTTTTTCTGTCTCGTTGTTGCTCTTTTTGATGGCACTTTTTCTGTCTCCTTGTTGTTCTTGTTTATTGCAATTTTTACCTCTCCTTATTGCTCTTCTTATTGCTCATCTTTCTAGCTCGTTTTCTGTCTCTGTCTTGCTCACGACCCTTTCTCTCTCTCTTTCTCTTTCTCTCCTATCTCTTTCTTTCTTTTTTCTCTGGGTTTTTCAATCTCTTGCTTTCTTTTTTCTCTTGGTTCTTTCTCTTTATCTCTTTCTTTCTTTTTTCTCCGAGTTCTTTCTATCTCTTTCTTTCTATTTTCTCTGGGTTCTTGCTCTCTGTCTCTTTCTTTCTTTTCTCTGTATCTCTTTCTTTCTATTTTCTCTGGGTTCTTTCTCTCTATCACTTTCTTTCTTTTCTCTGTATCTCTTTCTTTTTCTTTCTTTCTCTCTCTATCTCCCAGTTTCTCTGTTTCTCTTTTTTTCTTGCCTCTATTTCTCCACCTTCCTTTTTCTCCGACTTTCTCAGTACTTTCGCTTTTTGTTTCTTTTTCTTTTGGCCTCTTCCTCGCTTTCTCCGTCATTCTCTCTTTCTCCGTTTCTTCTCGTCGTTGTGTACTTTCTCCAATTCCTCTCGTTGTTTACTACACCTTCCCCACAATAATTCTGTGTATTTCTATATACCTATATCTCCGCAACTGTCTTTGTCACTATTTCACTCCCTTTTCACATCTCCTATTTGGTTCGACATCTTTTCCTCCTGATTTCTCTCTTCTTCTCATCCGCCCCGTGCCTTGTTGGAATGCATGGGGTTGCCACTTTTCATTTTTACATTATTCCTCCTGATTTTTGTAGGCCTGTAGTTACAAGCTTCCTCTGTTTGTGCCATGACAAGGGTACAGTGCATCATTGTACCATTGTGCACACGTGCCCATGTATTTCTGCCTGGGTCTTCCCCGCACCCTTCTTCTTTCTCCCTTTGCTCACGTCCGGGATCGTATTTGGTTATAAAAAGATTTCCTGTTCCTCCCCGGCTCCATACATCTACATTTCCCACATTTTTTATTATATTTTTTCCATTAAAGTCCCCCCTCCCCCACCACCTTTTGTTTCACAACCCCTCACCGGAATTGTTCCTCTGACTCCTGGGGGCTTTTCTCTCCCTCGTGGAGCTATGTACTCCTCTGGGCGTAACCCGCTATTTCCAGGGCGGGTGGCAAAGGCAATGTAGGGAATTTATACATTTATATTTACACATAAGTCCAAGGGAAAGGGTATAGACAAGGTAAGAGACTGAGTTGGAGTATACGCATATGTACATAGATATATGTGTATAAAATACAGGAAATTATATGCACAGGCAAGAGATGAATGGGTGTTAGAGAGGTGGCTTTGAAGCCTATCCTATTTTTTGTTTCAGAGTAAAACGAACCAGCCATGGATGTTTTTAGAAGGAGAAAAAAGGGTTTGAAATTTGATAAAGCTCCACATTTATGTTCTTCTTCACTTCCTTTTGAGAGCAAAAACTCCCCCCGGTGGCAGGGTGACACCTCATCGGTTGGTTTCACTCACTCGGATTAGAGGTGAAGAGGTAGACAGGAGAGGTGTCTAATATTAACCTGCTCCTCCTAAACGTTTTTTAGAGGGCTTCAATCTCTCTTGTCACTGTCATACTATATACATACAATCAAATTTCTAGGACGAGACATATATCATTTGGCAAAAAGGCAGAAAATACCCCATGCGAGTTTATGGGGAGGGACGGCGAAAGGTCATACGGATTACGGAGCAAACTTACTGTATATAAATACATATTAGACACAAGAAAAAAAAATCTATACAAACCTAAACTAAAAAATGGGGGAAAAATATAAAATCGGAAAGAAAACAGACACTGGGAGAAAGCGGCCGGCAATGATACAAACAATGGTGTCATTTACTCTATAAATAACCCCGGAAAATTGAATTATAGATCAGACATGCCATATGTCATTGATACACCTATTACATTGATGCACAACAGAAAAGGAGTCAGTGGTAACATAAAGAAGTAGAAGGATAATGGCTAATAGGAGTACGAAAAATGGACAAGGAAAACGCGGGGACAAACAGCACGAGTCAAATTGAACAAAATAAGGTGAAATAATCGGGGGGAATTCTTGATGGAGCGATAACGCAATAATTGTGAGAGAGAGGTAACAGTGCGGGAAATTAAAAAAATAGGCAGACGCAAAATAGCAGAGAGAAAGTGATCAGGAATAATACGGGTGCAATAACAGAAAGCCAATACAAAGTACAATAAACAGCCAATAAATAGCTAGAAATAAAAGAAAAAGAGATATAAAATAACAGAAATAAATAACTAAAAATACAAGAAACAAAAACATATAAAATAATGTGAATAAATAAATAAAAACAAAAGAAAAAAAAGATAAAATAACAGAGAGTTTCAGAGAATAATGAAGAAAATAAGAGTGAATAAGAAGAAGAAATAACGGAAAAGAACGAGATTGAATATCAGAGAGGAAGCGTGAAAATGTTGCAGAGAACGAGAACAAATTATAGCGAGAAAGAGCGAGAAAATAACGGAGACACAACAGAGGGAAAGAAAATAGGATGGAAACGACACATAAACGAAATAGCAGAAAAGCATCAGTAACCAAAAATAACAGAAACAACAGAGAGACGGAAACAGAGAAACAGAAGGGAAAAATAATAGAGAAACAACTGAGAGTGAATTTAGAAATAAGGAGACGGAGACCATTTAAAAACAAAGAAGCAACCCACAGAGGTCCAAGAGAAAGAGTCAAACCATACGAAAAGGGAACCAAGGGAGAGATACAGAGAGAAATGAGAAGAGCACGCCTACAATCTGTTGACAGACAGGCGATAGATAGTGAAGAACCAAAATGAAATGTTCCATCTCACTTTCCCCCTTTCTCTTATTCCCTCTATACTGACAATTAGATACATACATATTACTATGCTATCTTTATTCAAAGGTCTTGGAAACGTCACTGTTGCAAAAAGCTAAAAAAAAAAAGGGCCTCTCTCTAAACTCCACTAGAAGGAAATCGTCTTTCCATACTCATCCTCAGTGTGCAAATACACCTCAGGAGTTCCCATATGGCTGTTGGGGGGTGAGAAAAAAAGGAAGGAAAACAAGCTTCCCCAGCTGAAGGCTTTCTCCATCCTTTCTTCTCTCTCTCTCTCTCTCTCTCTCTCTCTTTCTCTCTTTCTCTCTCTTTCTCTCTCTTT
>JAQGBT010002907.1:0-21844 GCA_034698585.1 Disparrhopalites patrizii | reverse complement strand
GAGAAAATATAATGGAAAAAAATAAAAAATAAATAAAGGGAAAGACGGGAGAAAATATAATGGAAAAAAATAAAAAAAAATAAAGGGAAAGACGGGAGAAAATATAATGGAAAAAAATAAAAAAAAAATAAAGGGAAAGACGGGAGAAAATATAATGGAAAAAAATATTTAAAAAAATAAAGGGAAAGACGGGAGAAAATAAAAGAGAAAAGGAGAAATTAAAAGGGAAAGATGGGAGAAAATAAAAGAGAAAAAGGAGAAATTAAAAGGGAAAGTCGGGAGAAAATAAAAGAGAAAAAAGGAGAAAATAAAGGAGAAAATAAAAGAGAAGAAAGGAGAAAATAAAAGAGAAAAAAGCAGAAAATAAATGAGAAAAAAGGAGAAATTAAAAGGGAAAGATGGGAGAAAATAAAAGAGAAAAAGGAGAAATTAAAAGGGAAAAAAGGAGAAAATAAAAGAGAAGAAAGGAGAAAATAAAAGAGAAAAAAGGAGAAAATAAAAGAGAAAAAAGGAGAAAATAAAAGAGAAAAAAGGAGAAAATAAAAGAGAAAAAGGAGAAATTAAAAAAGAAAGACGGGAGGAAATATAATGGAAAAAATAAAAGGGGAAGACGGGAAAAAATATAATGGAAAAAAAGATAAAAAAAATAAAAGAGAAAAAAGGAGAAAATAAAACGGAAATGTATAGAAAGAGAAAGAGGTAAGAAGGCAAGTAGTGAGAAAAGGGGAGAGGAAACAAACGGGAAAAAGGGAGAAAACAAAAGGGGAAGACGGGAGAAAATAAAAGGGAACAATAAAATGGAAAGACGAGAGAAAATAAGAGAGAAAATAAAAGGGAAAAGTGAAGATAGCAAAGAGAAACAATAAAGGGGAGACTATGAAAGAGAAAAATATAAGAGGTTAATTCCCCGGAAGGGGAAAATGAAAAAGAGAAGCCAGTTTTGGGAAGATCGAAAAAAACGAAGGGGAATGGAATGACAAGCCACAAAAATGCTTTTTCCTCATGGTGTCAATATAAATTTGATGAGAAACGCTCTGTCCCGGCCCTCTTGAGCACAAGAGGAATGACGAGATGCAGGGCTTGATAAAGTGTCAGGATAATAAAGACACAAGGCAAATTCGGGGGGGAAATCGTTTCAAGAGATGCATTTGTGTATATACATATGATACACGATACACTACACACCTTATTCAAGTTAATACATATGTATACATACATACATATATGGTCGTATATGTAAATTGTATATATAGGTACACGTGTGTTCTTGGGATAAAGAGCAGGTACGTCTACCAGCCACGAAAGAGAGGCTTTTCAGTTGCTTGGATTAAGTTCAAGTGCTTTCGCACATGTTCAAGTGTTCCGTTGAAGATTCCTCTTCTCATTTTGTTGTTGGGTGTACTGTTAGTATTGATTACATTCTGCTGGCCTCACCCTCCTCATACGTACATATACGCATTGTAATGTGAGGTCATGTAACCTTTGACATTTCATTGTTCCTCCCTTGATATTGCTCCCATTCCTATATGGAAGCATATACTGTGAAAATAGAGGGATAATTCCAGGAAATAATTGTGCGCAATAAATAGCGTGGAAATGATGCTAAATTCGTTGTGCAAATATGCTGGGAATGACGTGGCATATTTGCCAAAGGGACATTAAACGGAGACAAAAGGCGTGTAAGGTGACAGTGACAGAACCTACATTTGTAGTTGAACACGGGAGGAAGAGGCCGGATGACAAGGAGAAGAAGTAGAACGAAACATGAACAAACCAGAAAAACTTGGGACCTTGGCAGTGTGTAATGGTGCGAGGGGAGGAAAAAACAATGGATTTGATGGACATGAAGCTCCTTGAATTTTTGTTTGTTTGTTGTTGTCCTGTCCACATGATTTTTGGGGTTGAGGACAGGAGAGTAAATAATAAGACATTCCTTTCTCGGCCTTCTCTGGGCCTTTTAGGTGGATGTGGGATGGGGAAATTTTTGAGCTCCAGGGCCTCCAGGAATAGGGGAGACTGGATAAAGAGTAATTTGGGCATTTCCTCATGTTCTTAACAGGGCTATTGTCCATTTCTTATCTGTAGTTTCCTTGTCTTTTTCTCCGTATCTGTCTCCATTTTCCCCTTGTATCTGTCTCGTTTTCTTGTTCTTTTATTTCTCTTCTTTTTTTCTCTTTCTCTCTCTTTTATTTCTCTTCTTTTTTTCTCTTTCTCTCTCTTTTATTTCTCTTTTTTTTTGCTCTTTTAGTTCTCTTTTTTCCTTTCTTTCTCTTCTTTCTTGCTCTTTTATTTCTCTTTTTTCCTTTCTTTCTCTTCTTTCTTGCTTTTTTATTTCTCTTTTTTCCTTTCTTTCTCTTCTTTCTTGCTCTTTTATTTCTCTTTTTCCTTTCTTTCTCTTCTTTCTTGCTCTTTTATTTCTCTTTTTTCCTTTCTTTCTTGCTCTTTTATTTCTCTTCTTTCCTTTCTCTTTTTTGCTTCAACTTCTGTTTCTTTTGTGCTCTTTGCTTTTCTTGCCTTTCTCTTTTTTGCTGTAACTTTAGCTCCTGGTTTGCTCTTTTTTCTTCACTTTTTTGTCTCTTCTTTCCTTTTTTCACTGTTTTGGCTCTTCTCTCGCTTTCTTTTTCCTTTTTTCACTGTTTTGGCTCTTCTCTCGCTTTCTTTTTCCTTTTTTCACGGTTTTGGCTCTTATCTCTCTTTCTTTTTCCTTTTTTCACGGTTTTGGCTCTTATCTCTCTTTCTTTTTCCTTTTCTTTCCTCTTTCTCTTTCTTTTTGGCTCTTCTCTCTCTTTCTTTTTCCTTTTCTTTCCTATTTCTCGTTCTTTTGTCCCTGTCTCTGTTCTCTGAACAAGTTTTTGTTTCCTTTCCTTCCTCTCCCTTTGCCTTTTCTGTTCTTTGTACGCTCGACTCACTCGAAAATTGTTCTCTGCTCTTCTCTGCACAAATTGCAATATCAATACATACATGGTCATTACTGCACATAGATACATGCATATGTACATGTCCTATGTATAGGTATACATCTACGGAAAAGTCCATTCTCCTAAATCCTGTCACATGACCGTTGGAATCCCTTCCTGTCGCATTCAGCATTGGATACTACAAAAGGAATTCTGATTAAATGTATAAGACGAAGGGGAGGGGAGGCTAGGAAAAAAAAATCTGGAGGAAATAGTAGTCGAGGGAAAGCATTGAATGGGTCTCCGGAGTAATTTTTTTTTTTTTTTTTTTTGACATTATTATTTGGGGAAAGTGCTTGACGTCAGCATTGTAGTAAGAATAAAGGGACGGCATGGGAGAAATCTTACCTCCATCCATGTACATATAGATATGTATATAAACGTTGATTTTGTTCTAACAATTCTTTTTTTTTGTCTCCTTTCCTTTACAGCTTCAAGACTGAATGAGTACATTCGCCATTATGAGACTTTGGACTATGACCCAGTTGAGATCCATGAGCGGCACATGAGAGTTAAGAGATGGACGGAGGGGGAAGGACTTGGTCGGCTGGAAGATGACTCGGACGACGAGCCGAGTGTCCACTTAGCGTTTAGAGCCCATCAAAAGACGTTCAAGTTGAGACTGAAGCGAGACACGAGTGTCTTCAGCAATCGTTTAAGCGTGGAGGGTGACGATGGACCTCTCCAGGAACCCATTGATACCTCCCATATCTATGCTGGCCATTTAGAAGGTTTGTCCTCTCTCTCTTTCTTTCCTTTCTTCCATCACTCTTTCCTTCTCTCTTCAATATTATGGGCTTCCTTTTTTCTGCTTTCACCCTTTTTTCTTATGGACTTTCCTCCTCTCCTATTCCATTCTCTCTTGTGTCTCACTACCTTCTGTTTGGGTAACGACTCCTTTTTTCTCCCTACTCTCGGTTTAATTGGCATTCTTTCTCCTTTTGCTCTCTCCATTTCTTCTGTTTCACTGTCTGCTTCTTTTATGCTCTCCTTCCTCCTTTTCCTATTTATTTTCTGTCTGTTCTATGCTTTTTCTGTTGCGGTTTTTGTTCTCTTTTGTTGTCTTTCTGATTTACTTTATTCTCCCGCTCTGCCTTTCTCTTTTTTTCTCTCTCTGCCGTTCTCCTTTATTCAATCTCTTCGCCTTTCTCGTCTCTCCCTTGCCGCCTTTTTCATTTATTCACTCTCTACCTATCTCTTATTTTTCTCTCGTTGCGTTACTCCTCTTAGTTTTCTCTCGCTGCCTTTCTCCTCTTATTTTTCTCCTTCTCCCTTTCTCTCATTTTTTTCTTCCTGCCTTTCTTCCATTTTTCTCTCTCTGCCGTTCTCTTAGTTTTCTCTTTCTCGTTTTCTCCTTTTATTTTTCTCTCTCTGCTTATCTATTAGTTTTCTCTTTCTGGCTTTCTCCTCTTGTTTTGCTCTCTCTGTCTTTCTCTTATTTTTTTTCTCTCTGCCTTTTTCTTATTTTTATCTGTCGGCCTTTCTCCTCTTATTTTTCTCTGTCTGCCTTTCTCCTCTTATTTTTCTCTGTCTGCCTTTCTCCTCTTATTTTTCTCTCTCTGCCTTTCTCTTTTTCTTCCTCTCTCTGCCTTTCTATTCTTTTTTTCTCTCTGCCTTTCTCTTATTGTTCTCTTTTTGCCTTTCTCCTCTTATTTTTATGTGTGTGATTTTCTCTGCCTGTTTTTCTCCCCCTGCCTTTCTCTTTTTTCCTCTCTCTGCCTTTCACTATTTTTCTCTCTCTGTTCGCTTTTCTTCTCTTTTTTTCTTTTTTTTTCTCTCTCTATCCGCTTTTCTCCTCTTCTTCTCTTTTTTCTCTTTCTCTCTCTATTCGCTTTTCTCCTCTTTTTCTTTTTCTCTCTCTGTCCGCTTTTCTCCTCTTTTTCTCTCTGCTTTCATTTTCATTGTCTCTTTCCATTCCTTTTCTTGTTCTCGCTCTGTCTTGGCCTTTCCCCTTTTCACAAAGTCTTTTTCCTCCCTTTGCATTTCTCTGTCTGTGTTCGTTTTTTGTTACCTTGCTCTTCTTGCCGTTTCTCCCTATTTTTGGCATCCCTTTTTTTTTATCCTTGTCACTATTCCTCTCGCTATTTCCCTCATAATTCATAACATATTCTCCCACTTCACCTCTATCACCGTCTCTCTCCTTCGGTCGGCGATACTCTCCTATCTATCTCCAACCCTTGAATCTCACACTGTCCATCTCTGTTCTCCCCGCTTTTGTCTGCTTGCTCAATTGACTGGCATTTCCATCTCCTATTATACCTATCTATTTTGTCTCTGCCGCTGACTTGTGAGTATTGCCTACCCCCTAGGAAGGAGCATTGTCGTCCGGAGTCCCAGCAATTTCGTGGAATTTCCCGTCTCTTCCCCTTCCCTCTACCTTTTCCTACATCAGACACAGCTAGAGGTTGTCAAGCCCGGAAAAGAATGGCTTATCTCGTTTTTTTTCCTCTCTCTCTCTCTCTTCGTTTAACCTAATGGACAAAACTGGGGAGAAAGGTCTGTCTGGTTGTAACTGCTGGAGAGGAGAAAGTTGATGATATGGCCCTGGCTGGGTGGAGTGAGTGAAAGTAGAAATTGGGGAATGGGTAAAAAAAGAAGTAGCTATACTATCTTCCTCTCTCACAGAGGATGTATATCCTCCTCCCATAAAAGAATTCCGTAATGGGATGACTTGAAATAAAAGCTGGCCTCAGAGGATTTATTTGGAGTTGTGAGGATTGAGATGAAAATGATCCGCCGATCCGGGATCTCACGAGATTCCTTCCTTTTTTCAGTATTTCTCTACACACAATTTTCCTCTCCCGTTTTTCGAGGGGACTGATTTGTATTTACTCTCTCCGGTAGTTAAAGGGAGGGGCGGTGCAGGTGACGACAAAATTGCTCAAGAAGAAATTGCTTAAGGGCTTGAAAAAAAAATCCGTTGATACGTATTCCCGGTACTGGCTTTCCTTGGCGTTTTATTTATTTATTTTATGTTTATTACTCTTCCAAAACATAAAACAGTCTCCGGGGAAGCTCTGAAACGACTTGGTTGGATTTTTTATGAATTTATTCCGAATTTTGAATAGACAAGTTGGTTCTTGGAGCAAAGTGATTGTCACAATAAACTGTTTAAAAATTAACTCCGTGAACGCGCTTTCTGTCTAATTATTTCTCCTTTACTGTCGTCATCCTCTTCTGTGTTTCTCTTCTCTCTTTCTCTCATTTTTCCTTTTTTCCGTCTATATCGTCTTTTTTCTCTGTCTCTGTCTCCTTTTAATGCCGGCAATAAACGTCTACAACCTTAGTATTTTTTCAATTTTTCTGCATTTATCTCTTTCATTCTGCATTTGTTCTTATTTTGTGTTTGGCTCTTTCTGCCTACCTCTTTTTTCCCGTCTTTCTGCCTTTCTCGTGCTGCTTTTCTGTTTCTCTGCTTTTCTATTTCTTTTCTCTGTTTTCTCTTTCAACTTTTCGCTTTTGCAACTCTTCTCTGTTATCTCTTTCAACTTTTCTGTTTTCTCTCTTTAAACTTTTCTGTTTTTTTGAACTTATTTCTGTTTTTTTTTAAACTTATTTCTGTTTTTTTTCTTTAAGCTTTTCTCTGTTTTCTCTCTTTCAACTTTTCTCTGTTTTTTTCTTTGAACTTGTATCTATTTTCTCCGTTTTCGCTGTCAACTTTTCTCTGTTTTCTGTGTCAACTTTTCTCTGTTTTCTCTCTGTCAACTTTTCTCTGCTTTCTCTCTTTCAAGTTTTATCTGCTTTCTCTCTGTCAGCTTTTCTCTGTTTCCTCTCCTTCAACTTTCCTCTGTTTTCTCTTTCAACTTTTCTCCCACTTTCTCTTTCTATATTTTTTTCTGCCTTCGTCTTTTCTCTGTCACACTCTCTCTCTCTCAAATTCTTTTTTCTGCCTTTTTTCCTTTTCTGTCCGCGCTTCTCATCTTTGTCAGCATTGTTATTACCCCAATCTCTACTTGTCTCTGAGATCTTGCCTGTTCCTCGTTCAGCTCTTTCTATGATACTTCCTTTCAGTCACTATATGTATATACGTATAAATGTATACTCCCAAAGGATTTTATGTAGATTTAACTTGTAACTAATTAAAATATTTGTGTGTCCTTCCAGGTGTGGCAGATAGTCATGTATTTGGTTCAATTCATAACGGGGTGTTCGATGGGAAGATCATTGCTCCAGATGGGACGTTCTACGTGGAGAGAGCTCATAAATACACTCTTCCTAGTACAAATGCAAGCCTTCACTCTGTGATATACGCGGATCAGGATGTCCACGATCCCTTTGAATCCATGAGAAGTGGTGAGTTACTTGGAATATTTGGAACTTTCTAGAGCTCAGCTGAAGGTCTTTCCAATTCTCCATAGCTTCCTGGAGCTACTTATTCCTGGAAATAGTATGACATACCCAAAATGTCCAGAATCTACCCTATTATTTATGTGCTCACGTGTACCCTCATTTGAGTTTTGATTTCAAGCTGTTTTTGTTCCTCCTTCGTGCGTCCATTATAAATTCTGTGGGGACTTTCCCCTATAAATACGGCTCTTCCCCGGACTTGAACCACCTACGTAGGTATACTAACTGTAGGAGGGCATTTCTCCCTTTACTGCCCACAGGACAATATTGTGGTAGTCTTTTAGCCAGCCAGTGATTATGACTGATTCCATATAATAGCCTTTATTACGGAACTCTCTGTCCCCCGCCATGGAAATATCCACCTCCAATTCTGAGAGTCTCCATGCTTTAAATTGTAAATGAGGTGGTAATTTATACTGTAATGTCATGCTCTGAGCTTCACTGCTCACCTTTTGCAAAAGGATCCCTGGCGCACAATGTGGACACGATTGAAGCTCAGCGGAGAACGGAGCAAAGGCAAAAAGGGGGGCTCGTGAGCAAATACAAAATACTGCAATAAATGGATGAAAGAGGACGGGAGAGGGGGGAATATCGTAATCAAAATAATTGTGTAAACGATGCAAACAAAAAAAAAGTGTTGGTTTTTGCCTTTTTTTTTCTTCAAAATTATTTTCTTTGGAAACGACGGGTTGTGTGCTTTTCTGCGGGGGATTTTTTTTTGGCAGGGGATTATTTTTTGGGGGTAATGAGGCAGCATTGAGAGAACTCTACGTGAGATCGTGGGATGTCACATTTTTCCCTTGGGGGATGATTTTGTGTGAGAGTTCGTCTGTTTTTCTTTTTAAAAATGGGGGGGGGGGTGTTTGGGAAATTTGCATTGGCGGGGGTGAAATTTAATGTGTGTATGTAGTACGTACATATATATGTATGTATTATGTATGTATCTAGATGGAATGTATTTTATGTGTAATTTAATGTGTAATATTGCAGGACACGCCAAAGGTTGTGGCATCACGGAAGAAGTAATGGAATGGATGGAAACAATTCAAAATTCAGCTGTGGAGGACCTTCCAGAATTGAGTCATCCGAAGTCCAGGCCTTTCCAGAGGGACGGGATGTCGGCTGAGAAATTAACGTCCAACTTCCAGGACTTCCAAGCATCGTTGGAGAATTTAAATACAAATAATAATAATGCTAAGAATAGTAATCATGACAGTTACGTGGACAACCATGACCATGCGTTTGCCAAGTACTCCAAAGAGGCCAATGTCCCCTTCTCCCTGAGCCCCTCCGCCGCCGCCCCCGCCACTCTCAACTTCACCTCTCATCACACCGTCACGGGGAAGTCCTTCACGGGCGAGAGCACGAATAGTCGGAAAAGAAGAGCTTTTAAGTCGGGTCCCCCCAAAACCACTTGTCATCTCTCCATCCAGACGGATCCACTCTTGTGGAAACACATAGCTGAACAGGTGACCGTTTCCTTCCAAATCATTCTTGTCCAACCCTTAAAAATAATATATAAGCTCCTAGCAAAATTAATCATGAAGAAATTCGTTAAAATATACGAATAAACTTGTAAAAATAAGGAAGAAGCCCGTCGTAAAAATAATGAGCTTTGTAGATTAGAAATAAATTTTCACAGTCAATTTGATAAATTAATTAATTAAAATAGTTAAACGAGAATGCAGACAATTCCCTCGCAGACCAAATCACCCCTGACGGGTTTTCAATTAGGCACATGTGAGCTGTGTAATTTCATTACGCTGGGCCACTCTCACCTGCTGGGAGCCAATTATATAGAATTTCCTATTAACAAAAATCCTATAGCTCACCTGCCCCTAATTGGAATGCTGAATGGGTTAAAATTAAAAAAAAAAGTACCAGGAAATTAAATAAATTTATGTAACGTCTTAATTGCATCATAAAATCATAATTTAATTATCTATGTATAGTAATATACGGTGTTATGATTATATTGGGAAACATTTTAAAATTATTTATTATCAAATCCGATTATCTCTTTAATCATGGCCGTAATCATGGAGGGACATTTTTGAATTTATACAAGATTGAGTGTTCGCGTCATAATTAAATATGGTTAAAGTAGCCCTAGTACTAATTAAAGAATTGAAGTATCACTGTGTGTTACGGGAAACGGAGCTGGTCTCAGGAATTATGGGAGATTTTGAATGGATTAATTTAGTCGCGAATATTTGTTCGTTGTAATTTCCGGTATTATTCAGTTGTTGATGCAATTGAAAACATTTGTGCGAATTTTTTTTAGCATTATCGAATTTTATTATATTTAATACATTATATAACGTTTGAAATACATATTTCCTCGATTTTACCTTGTGTACAATGCTCCTTGTGAAGAAATTCAGAATTCCTCCCAAAAATGTTTGTATTTGTCTGACGAGATTTGTTTTTCCTCTGGGATAAATTACGAGATTAGAGTGATGATGCCTCTAATGTTTATTTATGTTAGAAGATCCACCACGGAAAGCTTTTCATGAGGCAAGACGTCTGTGGTTTGAGATGATGATGATGTGTGTGTTGGCAAATTCATTGATGGAAGAATTTATTTTCTTAACGTTTTTTTTTCTTCTTTTGCCTCATTGACAGATCCGAGCACATGATGATGACACGAAGATCCGTGAAGAAATCCTCTCTTTGATTGCTCAGCATGTGAAGGCAGTGAATCACATTTACTCCAACACGCTCTTCACCGGCAAGGAGCAGTACAAAAACATTCGCTTTGAAGTTCAACGGATTAAAGTGAGTGGAAATACATATTATATGCATATGAATAACCTACTAAAAATGCCATATCTTATTTCTTAATTAAAAGTTTCCCAATTACACATTTTATGTCCCGCCTCACTGTGCATGAATTCCAATAGGATTTGATCGTGGTTTATGTAGCCCAAGCTGTCGTTAACCCCCTTTTAGAAGCAATTTTTTTTAATCTGTAGCCTAAGCCGTTCATGTATATCCATCGCGCAGGGCGGAATTTTGCTGAATATAGAGATAGAATAATCCCTCAAATGTGTACGGGCGTGAAAGTGATCGTTGCCTCTTGTTTATCATAATTGAATTGTGGACGTCAAAACACGTGTGGTGTTATAAAGGCGTTTATGACCCACTCCTCGCACTTTATGAGGCTCATAATAGAGACTTGTCTATTTAAAGAAATTGCAGTTTCACTCTCATTGTTTTGGTTGTCTATAGAGGTTGTTTTATTCTTTTTTTTAAATGATTATAATGGTATGTGGTATAATGTACTCTTTTTTTTTTCTCTTTGCGTCTTCCTTCGTATAGATCGATACGGATAAGGCATGTAGGTCGGATCATCGAGGGGAGAAGAATCTCTTCTGTATTGAGAACATCGACGTGAGCAACTTCTTGAATCTCCACTCCTTGTCGGACCACGAAGCCTTCTGCCTTGCCTATGTCTTCACCTACCGAGATTTCACTGGGGGCACCCTCGGGCTTGCTTGGGTGGCTTCGGCTTCCGGTATGAAAAATTAAAAAAAAAAATTCTTGTCAATTCGTTACACTTTCAAAAGAAAATGCGCTGATAATAAATCTATTTTTTATTTTAATTATCTGCTTATTGCATTCTCCGCGTTTAAAATAGTACCAAATAGATCCTGTATTAAAATCCTATTGTTCATGTTTTACCTGAGGGATTACAAGGGGTGGGAATAATAAATTGGGAGCATCGCCCGAAATTTACATACAATGGCGTAGGGAAATAATTATTACAAATAAAATAATAAATCAATACTTTTTTTTTACTATGAATAATTTGTTGTTATTATTGTACTGCCTTGTTAATTTGTATTGCTTCCGTCGTGATGTGAAAGTCTATTGGTGGAAATAGTACAGGATGATCCATCAATATTGGAACATATTTTTAAACCCGTATGGTCTTGGTCACGCTAGCTGACAAGCAAAATATTCCCGGGATTTCTGTGCCGTCGTTTATATTGTCAGCTTAATTGTACCATTTTGCCAGCGCAATTATAATAGTTGGAATTAATTGAGGAATTTTCTTTAATGTCGCAGGTGCATCCGGAGGGGTATGTGAGAAATACAAGACTTACACGGAGACCATTGCAGGGGTGTACCAGTCGACGAAGCGGAGTCTCAACACGGGCATCATCACCTTCGTCAATTACAATAGTCGGGTTCCCCCGAAAGTGTCTCAATTGACTTTGGCTCACGAAATTGGACACAATTTTGGATCTCCGGTACATTGCCCTATTTCTTCTCAAATATTTATTTACTGTCCTCTCCGTGTTTATTCATGCGTCAGAATTGTATGGACTCGCTCCTAACGTGGTTGATGATTTATTTTTGTTTTCTGCAGCATGACTACCCGTCAAAATGTCGGCCGGGGGGTTCAGAAGGAAATTACATCATGTTTGCCTCCGCCACGAGTGGTGACCGACCAAATAATTCCAAATTCTCGGACTGCTCCATGAAGAATATCTCGTCGGTGTTGGATGCCATCATTCATGATTCGAAGAAGCACAACTGTTTCATCGGTTGGTTTATATAATACACAAATATATATATGCATGTAGTGTACCATAATACAATGTTTGTCTTTCATCTTCATTTTTTGTGCAGATCCCATTATTCATGGGGAATGTGATTTATTTACTGGATGTCACACGTGTTGTGAGAGGAACACATGTGTCATTTTTGTTGTGATCATCATGCTTAAAGAGCCGGATGATTGACAGACTCGTTATTGGTCCTTTTGTTTTTCACAGTCCCTGTCTGAGTGGACTGGATGTGGGTGTGTGGATTTTTTTTTTGTTGCAGTATAAAATATGTGGAATATTCTTTAATCTTTATAGCAACGAATGGCACCTTCTGCGGAAATAAGATTGTGGAGGATGGAGAGGAATGTGACTGTGGCTACAACGATGATGAATGCGCGGAACAGTGCTGTTACCCCCGACAAATCCGGGATGATGTGAAACGGGATCATCCGGAGGCTCAAGGATGTCGGAGGAAGCGGGGAGCCATTTGCAGTCCTTCTGAAGGACCCTGCTGCAGGACCAGCTGCAGATTCACAAGTGGGAGCGAACGGTCTTTGTGCAAGACCAGAACGGAATGTAGTGAGGAGTCATTTTGTGATGGGAGGAGTGCCCAATGTCCGTCTCCGAGACCCAAACCCGATCTTATTACCTCTTGCAACAATGGGACACAGGTATGTCCGGTATTTCTATTGTAAATACACGCTTTCATTGTAAGTATCCATAAATAATCAAAAGTGATTGATAAACGTTTTAATGCTGTCACTTTGATCTAATCTTGACACTTTTCATCAGCAATAAATATTAAAATATGAACACGCTCCTTCGTTTGTTTCAGGTGTGTCAATCTGGAGAGTGTCGAGGATCAATTTGTCTTAAGTTCAACCTGTCAGAGTGCTTCCTCTCCAGCTCGGACAAGAAGGTGGACAAGAGAAAGTTGTGTGAACTCGCGTGTTTGGACAAACAAAATCGCTGCCGCTCTACGTCAGAGTTGAATTTGCCTGGCCTCCCGGCTGGACTCAGTCTTCGCCCTGGTGCTCCGTGCGACAACTTCCAGGTTGGTCTTTTTTCCTGGAAAATGTATGGGAACATTTATGTTGATATAAAAAGGAATGGATTTCCTTGTGCTAACATGCATTGTTGGTAGTGTTTTCTGGAACGTGAAATTAATCATTTTTGAGCGGAAAAGGTTGTGTACTGTGCTATCCCGCTGGGATATGAAAGAAAGGGGAAGAGAGTGACGGAGAGAGATTTTGTGTGTTGAGGAGGAAGTAATAATAATATTGGAAGAATGTCACTACCGTTTTTGTTGTACAGCATGGGGTGAAGTCACAGGAGATATTTAAATGAGCTTCTCTACATATACTTTTTTTTTTTTTTTTACTTTGACAGGGATATTGTGATGTCTTTCTTAAGTGTCGGGCTGTGGATGCGGAGGGTCCCTTAGCTCGTCTCAAAAACTTACTCTTTAATAAAGAGACACTCCTGAACATTGCTCAGTGGGTTACCGTAAGTGTCACCTTGAGTTCAATTTGTCTTTTTTTATCTCCTACACGTGTCTATATAGTCTATGTAGTGTGATATAAGAAGACTACCCTCTTGTGGTTTATGTGCTTTTTATATCTTATTCCCTCACGTAAATCTTATTCTCCGCTCCAGGAACTACATTTGGTTTGTATAGACTAATGATTTATTCTCCAGATTTTTCTCCGAAAAAAAATCCTATTACGAGCGGAGAAGGAAACACGTGTGTTCTTAGGAACTGTAACAATTATAATGTACAAATTTGGAAGTAACTCGGTATGTTAATCAAGTAATTTGGTATATTTTCACAGGAGTACTGGTGGGCCGTTCTCCTCATGGGAGTGGGTTTCATTATTTTAATGGGACTGTTCATCAAGTGCTGCGCTGTTCATACTCCGTCATCGAATCCTAAGAAGGCGCCACATCGAAGGATTGGTGATACTCTTCGGAGACCTATTAACACACTCAGGCGACATGTAAGCCATAATGTATACCTAATTGTCTTGCCTGCATTATTGAGTTTACGTTGAAAGTGGAAAAAAAGGAGTAGTATTTGGAATAATCGTTGATTATTATTGTGATGAGAGTTAATAATTGGGATTTTCACGTGTATTGCAGCGCCATTCGAATTATCGTCAAGCAAGTACTGGCTCCTCCTCGAACGGGACGTCCCATAGTCATAATAATCATACTACTAACATTGGAGCGCCGCCGCCTTACACTGCCAGTGCTCCTGGTCCCAGCGCTCCGCCTGGCCCTGCGCGCCCTCCCACGGTACCCCACCACGGGTTTGGGGAGGGGCGAGGGCCTAATAGACACAAAAGTAAGTATTTTGTCCCTTTATTCTTTGCTCTTATACTTATTCTTTAACACTCTAAAATATGTTTCATTCTTGTGTATATATGTATTAGTGGTTACAATTATACATTTTTGGGGGTCAATTTTTAATTTTTTGCTGTTTTTTGAAGCTGGAGGAGGAAGCAGTAGTCATAGTCAAGGCTCATCCAGATCCGGACAGAATCCCTACGGAGGAGCTTTCCATAAGCCAGACATGCGTCAACATCGTGTTTGATATTGGACTGTTTTTGGGGATTTCTCATCTTACCACGGCGGTTAGTGTTATAATTATTGTTACAAAAGGAACTAGAGTGAATTCGCCCACGCAGATGGTGTCCCTCTTTCCCATGGAAAGGAAAAACGAGAAGTGTGTGCAGTGACGAAGTGACACTTAAACACAACAATTAAATTAGTGCATTCCAACATGATCAACGTCAAGATTTTATATTTGTTGTGAAACGCTCTACGAAGGATTATACTATTATTGCTTCTCGAATTACTGTGAATATCACAAGGAAACCATGATTAATGTATTCACTCTTCCGAATTTTTTGGCGTCATAGTTGTTACAAATCATCGTCATCATCAATGGATGTTTTTTTAAAAGAAAAGAAATTTATTCAACCAGTCAAAAAAGAAGATAAAGTCAATTGTACTACTAAATTGAAGCTGGAGCTCAAGAAGATTATTTTATAAGGAAAGTTCTTTTTTTGTATATCTTCGAGCCATGTTTGATTTTCCAGTTCCTGAGTACTGAAATGAAATATTTAGGGATTATGATAATTTTATTATTATTGTACTGTATATAGCAGTGTTTGAATATTAACCAACAAGAAATTGGTTAAATTTCAAAACTCACAATGTTGTAGGTTTGTTGAAGAGCAAGTTGTATTGTCATATTTTTTAATTGTATGAGAATTAATGACTTTATACGAAATGATTGTTACTCTTCCAATTACTATTATTCTCTTTTTTTGAGGGGATGTGGAAACTCCTAGATAATTTTTCTTTCGAAATCACAAAAATTGATACTCCTCCCTAAAAACATGTTTTTTGTTATGTGTAAAAAGTCTAGTACTCGACCTATGTTCTTGTTTGCCTATTTTATATCATTTGTATAGGTATGATTACGAGGGAAATTGTTGCCATTTTAAGTGAACAAATTAACTTCCGTCAAAACAGATGTATTTGTTTTTTTACGACGTAGTCCATGAAATGCTGCAGATGGCAGACCTCTTCCCCTTTGTTTGTTAGATTGTTTTTGCTTCCAATACAAATACTTTTATGGAAGTTACTTTGATTGATATTTTAATTTCTAATAACTCGCTGTTCTATTTTTGTCGCAATTTCTATAAAAATTCTACTGTTTCAATACAAATACCTGGGGAAATTATTAGCTCTACTTCTAATGAAAGAATTGAGCTGAACAAACTGAACAAATTTTCTCTCTTTCTTTTCGTGACGTACAATAAATTAACATTAAATTCTACATGTACATTTTTTAAAGCTTGAAACTGTGTTAGTAATTTTTAGTGTACTTATACAATTTACTTTTTTTTTGCTTCAATGATTTACCTATCTACACTATGTACTCTTTGTTTCTCTCTATTTACTTGCACAAGGTCGATTTTATTGCTATTGTAATTGCACTAATTAATGTAATTACTGCAAAGGCACTCTGTATTGTCCTTCTAGTCTTCAACTCAATCTATCTCAAATCTTGTTTATTTTTAAAGATCTTCATTTAGTACTCATTATTGGAAAGCTTGAAGGAGCACACTTGGTATTTTGTTTTTGAATTGTGGGAATATTCCCGATTTTTTTAATGTTCTAAGAACTTTATACTGTCGTTGACCCTGGATTGTGATAGGATGAAGAATGTTTTCTCAATACTTTTGTTAATTAATTTATTGTTTACAAAAGGAAATGATTGTAACCATGTTTTGTTTCTTTAATAGAAAAACTGTGGGAGGGTAAAATTAGGTAAGGACTTTCTGTAATGGGTTGGTCTTTGTTTCTGGGATAGGCTGTTCTACTATTTGGGTGGGTTTGTGAGTAACGTAATTTACTTTTTTTAAATGTACTACATGATGGACATGAATAGGGAAACCATTTTTAAATCATTTTATGGGGTAGAAGGGTAGGACAAAAATTGCATTTTTTGTTGCTTATTTCCGTAAGCACATTATCCTACTTACTGAAGAACCAATATTATACTTAATGGAAGATTTTTTTAAATGGCCACCCATAGTCATGATTTATAAGTTAAAAAATTGAATAATAGTTAAATGCTGGTGTAATTCACAGCTTTTTACCACGAGTAAATGCACAAATCCTCCCGCCTATTTGTTTGTTTTTTAAAGTAGCTGTAATTTTAGTTTATTTTTAAAAGCACATTAACTGTATTACTGAAGAAATCCTTGTTTATCCGTTTACAAACGTCGCAATTTATTGTAATAGCAGTTAATGTAATCCAAGTCATTACTGTTAATGCAAAACGTTTGTCAAGTCGGTAGAAATACGTAAAAAAACACGATAAATGGACTGCGCTCCATAGTTCCAGTCAATTTTTTTTGTTAAACAAAGAAAGTAATTGTTGTCTTTACGGATTGAAGTTACTGGTAAATTATAGGAGTATACTGCAGGAATTATTAGTTAATGTATGTATTTAGTAGTTTTTTAAACATTGTGAGTGTGGCTTATTTGTAGGGATTTGTTTTATTGTAAATACATTCACGTTCTTTCTTTACCATGAAACTGTTGTTAAATATTTTTAAATTGTTTTTTTTATTGAGCCGGAGATGAGCAACCTACGTTAAAAAGAATTGCTCAGAACCAACATTTTAGGGTTAAGTGTGTGTTGTGTCTTCGAAAATCGCCTACGGAACATTTTAAACTAGTAACTAATAATTCTGGTCCCAATTTGTTTTATTTTTATTTTCGATTTTGTTAGCTGTCATAAACATGCAGTGTTTAAAAAGTTGATTGTTATACTATTTCTCCCTTTGGAGGGTTAATGCCTTTTCGGGCGACTCTTTGTTGTACTTTTTTCTCTTGATTTTTGGATTGATTGAACTACACAAGAAACTATATACGACAATTTGCTACAATTTGGGATTTTCACATCGTGCCAAAAAAACTACGAAACAACAAGGGAAGTTTGACAAAAAAAAGGAACTTCCACAAGAATTCCAAACTGCTTATACTGCCAATAAGACAAAAAAAAATGACCCAGACATATAAATCTTGCCCCTTTTTTTGCAGAGAAAGCACCAAAATAGATCCTCACAGAGGATTTTTTTAGGGAGTTGGAGGCGGTTGTGAAATTTCAATTATAAACAAACATGTGTAATAATTTGTTATGAATCATTATTACCACAATTAATGCCACAAGTGCAAACAAATGGAACCCAAAAGGAGTGTGAAAGTGTGAGAAAATGTGTGGGAAATGTGTGAAAGCCTTTAATGTATGTGTCTAAATACTTTTTAAAAATAATCAACTTACTACGTAAAAGCGCACGCAAGTTTAAAAAATGGCAAAATGTCAGTGTGTGTGTAAGAAAAAATAGTTTTTATTAAGCTATGGAGAGGGGATTTCCTAAGAAAAATGCCCTCACGGTTAAAATAAACAAAAAAAAGAGCTCCATTTAAATTTTCTGTCTCCTCCCTCTAATGTAATTGCTGTATAAAATAAATAAAGATTATTGGCTTGCTGACATTTTTGTTTTTTGGAATGCACGGTTATGATGCAAAAGCTGAGGAAGAAATAAACCTATATCTTTGAAGTGTGTAAATAAATATTCTCAAAAAAATAGATAATCATTTAAGGAATAAAGTACATACATCTCTAAATCCTAAGTAGACAGTGTGTAAATGTGTGGAATAAATACAACGGGCAAAAAAAAATGTATGTTATATGAAGAAAATTATATTGAAAAAAAAAATTGTGTGAAGAAAGAACGGACAGAAAAGATGGAATTTGAAAACCGTAAAATACTTTATTGGTGTTCATTTTGTACCCTACAAAAATATTAAGGAAAATATATTCATCTTTTTTGTGAACGTCTGATGAACCAGAAAACAAAAATAAACAAAAATTAAAAGAAAAAAAAAGGTCAGCTGTACTTTTTTCTTTTTCCAATTTTTTACATATCTTAACAAGATTAGCATACATAAACGATGACTTATGATATGTACATACATATGTAATTTTTTTTAAGTCTACATGCAATTATTAATGAGAATGTCTGTATAACAAATCATATGCGTGGATATGCGATTATTTCAAACTTAAAATTGTGGTTGTGTTTTTACCATCGCCATTCGATCATGAAAAAAAAACCATTTTGGGCTCTCCAAAAAGATATTTTGAAGAGAATCTATTGGCATCAGCAAAAGAAAAAAAAAAGGTTCTGGATGAGTGAGAATTTTCCTTTCTTTTTCGAAATATATATCCAATGGATTTTTTTGGGGTTTTTATTCTCCCTTCTTTTTTCCCCCTTTTAGTCCCTTCTCATTCCTTCGACAATCCGCCTGATACCCGGGTCCTTTTTTCTGCTTTGGTTGAAGTCAAAGGGAACGGGAGAGTGTGTGGCAATGATGCATCTGTATGTGGATGGGAGGGGATGGTGGGACATTCATAAGATGTCAAAAAGCTATAAAATGGTGGAGATAAAAGGGAAGGTCTAGCCCGGGTGATGTATAGACGGATGAGAGGGGATTTGAGAAAAAAGATGGCATTATCACCATTTCCTTCTGTCTTTATTCATCATTTTGATCCTTTTCTGCCCCATCATTTGTCATCCCAAGCCAACCTCCTAAGTCATCGTCAAACCTTTCTACATGCTAATACTCTGTCACTCTTTCCCTCTTTTAAAAAATCCTTTTCTATTTACTGACCTCTCTCTCTCTCTCTCTCTCTCTCTCTCTCTTTCCCCTTTTAAAACATCTCAATTTCTTTCTCCATACTGCCCGCCTTTAGCAATCTCATTTCTCTCAGTTTTTCTCCGGTGTTTTGAAAGCCTTTTCTCTCTCTTAAAAATCTTCCTTCTGGGTGTTTCGAAAAACTTTTCCCCCTTTTAAAAATCGTCAGAGTTTTTCTCTATCGAACATTATTTTCTGTTTCTCTCTTCGTCTCACTCTGTCGTCAAAATACTTTCAAAAAATGACTTGATTTTCTCCTTTCTTTTTGTTCCAGAAAATGCCTTTCTCTTCTCTGTTCCTTTCCCAAAACATTTGTTTTCTCCTCTTTTTTTTATTTTTCAAAAAATAATTGTTCCTATTTCCTTTTACAGATCTGGAAATATTTTCTGTTCTATATCGCAAATATTTTTTCTTTTCTTGTCTTCTTTTAAATATTTTATCCTTTGTTTTGAAAATATTTCTCCCTTACTGTCTCTCAGTTTCTCATTTTCAAGACATGTGACCTCTTTGATCTAGTTGTCCTTTTGAAAATATTTTCCCTTTTCTCTCTAATTCTCTTTGTTAAAAATATTTTCCCTTTTCTCTCTGTTTCTCTGTGTTAAAAAGCATTTTCCCTTTTCTCTCTATTTCTCTTTGTTAAAAAGAATTTTCCCTTTTCTCTCTATTTCTCTTTGTTGAAGAGCATTTTCTTTTTTCTCTCTATTTCCCTTTGTTCTCTTCCTCGTTCAAAAATATTGTTCATTCTCCATCTTCTCTCCAATTGCTCTCAGGAACATCTTCGAAATTTCTCTTATCTCAAAAATTGACTGCTTTCTGTCTGTCTCTCTCTCTCTCGTCCTAAGATGTCTCTTTATATAAACTGTCCGCTTTATTATTATTACTATTACTTTGCATTGCATACCTGCAAAATCCCCTTGTCCACATCACCTGCCCGTACATAGGAAGGAGAATTGCAGATGGGAAAAACCTCCTGAAACACTGCACCAACATCAGCCCACAGAAGTGTAGCAAGAGCCAAAACAAAAAAAAAAAAAGCACCCCAAAAAAATAAGAGGACCATCCCCAACCACAGAGAAAGGTAGTGAAAAGGGAGAGGAAGACACTCATCATTGAGATGAGAGCAGGAGTGTGAATAACCGGAGAATTGCCGAACCAACTCAGCCACGCCAAAGGAGATTTACTTAACGTGATAAGTGAAGTAAAGAGTCATTTTTTTTATAATGTATATACGTGTATATATATAATATATTTGGTACTGTGTAAAGTGGGATTATGGCGCCGGGATTCGAACCCGGGTCTATTCTTTACCGGTCTCCAACTCCCCCACAACGAACCTTTTGCGTCTCCTAACCCTTCCACCACGAGGACGGTCTTGGTAGACGCGGACAAATTTATTGCTCTCATCAATGAGGAGGAACCTCATTCCTCCTCATCTTCTTCGTCCTCTTGCTTACATTAACCCCATATATGTACGTACATAATACATATACATTTTGATATATACATATAGGTACATAGGTATACCACTATACGCATGAATTGGTATAAGCCTGGGCTTATAAGACTGTTTATAAGGCTTATAAAGTAAGCATTCGAGATTTGGAGGAGCACATCCGAGTTTCGTCCTCCTCCACGCATTTCGCCTTTATTTCGCCTTTATGCATTTAAATGGGTATGTGCATACATATACACTTATACATACATATATATGCATACATGTATGCAGAATGTCTATGTAGAGTGGTTTGGGCATTTTTTGCTGCCCTTCCCCGACTTTGCCTCATCATCTTCATTTCTGGCTTATTCCTCCTCATCATTGCATGTGGATGAGGAGTTGCTCGTAACTCATTCGTGAGAGTCTGCGATGCTCAATGTTTATTGAATAGGTTAGTTAAGTCATAATAATTCTCCATTTATCTTTCTGTCCTTTTTCATTTGTCTCCCTTTCTGTTTTTCTCCCTCTGATTCCCTTTGTTTTTGTTCTTTCTGTACTTTTTTTCTTTCTGACATGCCTTTTTCTTTGACTTCCCTTCCTTTCCACTTGCCTCTTCACGTTACCACTTGCTTCAATTTCGGATTGACAATCTTCTCTTTCTTCTTCTTTTTTCTATATATTTATGTTTTTTAGCATCCTTTTTCTCCCTATTCAAATTATGCTTTCATTCCTTTTTCTTTGTACGTATGACGTGTCTCTGTCTTTCTCTTTTGACTGTTTCTCCTTCTGTGCATTTCTGTCGTTCAATTTTCTATATGATTATCTGTTTTCCTTCTTCTCTCCATTTGTCTCTGCTTCTTCTCTTATGATTTGTATTTTTTTCTTCTGTCCTTTTGCATGTGTTTTTATATCATCATTTTTCTCTCCTTATTTCTCTATTTGTCTCTTCTTTTATCTTTCTTTGTCTTTTCTTTTTTTTCTTTATGTGTATCCTCTTTTATTTCTCTATTTGTTTCTTCTATCTCGCTATTTATTTCTCTATTTGTCACTTCCATTTTCTCTCTATTTGTCTCTTCTATCTCGCTTTTATTTCTCTATTTGTCTCTTCTATTTTCTCTCTATTTGTCTCTTCTATTTTCTCTCTATTTGTCTCTTCTATTTTCTCTCTATTTGTCTCTTCTATTTTCTCTGTATTTGTCTCTTCTATTTTCTCTCTATTTGTCTCTTCTATTTTCTCTCTATTTGTCTCTTCTATTTTCTCTCTATTT
>JAQGBT010002906.1:0-21849 GCA_034698585.1 Disparrhopalites patrizii | reverse complement strand
GGGGTGGGGGGATGCGGGAGGGGGGATGGGGTCCACACGTCCAGAAGTGACTGTGAGAATGTGCACCTGCTCAACGTTGGTCGTCCTGGCACTCCGCAGAATGGTACATGGGATTCCAGCTGAAGAGACGCATAAAGGTGAAGGAGTTAGGATGGCTAGTTGGAGATAATAAGATGTGTAGGTGCTTATGTGGAATTAATAAGATGATCTAGTCAAAGAGATAACAAAGTACTTGTTAGAAAACATCCTCACTTCTGGCATACATTACAAATTACAATCGCTAATAGATGGTCTATTTGTATTTAAAAGGAGAGGCTCTGCTAATTAGCAGTGCAGCCGTTTATGTAGAACGTCTTAATACTCCTGAACATCTGAATTCCTTCGCACGTCTCGTGCTCCTCTCTCTTAACGTGACCTCATCAGCTCAAACTCGTAAAAGATGTTTATGGAATAATTAAAAGGAAACTTCATCCTACACTCAAGATGTAGCCGTAGACACGCTTATTACTCCAGTTTCTGACTTTAAGCCTAAATGTAGAATGTCTCGCTCAAGTAACAGCCACGCTTTGGCTGCTGCCCACAAGAACATATTATGTATATTCCCTCCTGATCTCATCATTAAAGTCCAGCCATTAAAGACACCTTTCCTCTTAACATCTCTCGTCAGTATCCACCTGGCCTTCCCTCTTTCACTTTCACCCACCACCAACAGGCCATCAACACTTCATATTTTTCTCGGCAAAGACGTGAGTGCAGTCTCACGTGGCCCCACATTTCTTCTCGCATTTCCTTCAGGGACGGCTATTTCTCCTCAACTTGGTCACCGTAAGGGAATATTTATTACTTGATTTCGTAGACTTGCTAGCGACCTTGTGACTCCATCGCTGACCTTGCTTCGCTGACTTTATGTATGTTTTATCACATAATGAAGTGGTCACGCCAACCATGAACTTCGTCAAATTTTTCTTCGGATCCCGTTGGCCGTGGTGAATTTTGGGGTAATCTACAACTAACAAATGTGGGCTGACAATAAAGCTATAAAGAATAAAGTTATTGTTTTTTTGTCCAAAGCAAGTCAACAGTGCCCACTACGTATTGCGGTCTGCGATTACAAGTTTGTTCGCTTACAGCTCCTCGTTGTCTCCAAGCAACGCTCCGGGTTTTAACTGAATTGTTCATGGTAATACACGTAAGTGCATACAAACATAAAGAGACTCCAGAAAGGGAAAATACGTGTGAGGAGGGAATTCACAGGAACGGTGTAGTTTGTCTGCAATAAGTGACGTTCTTGAGGCTCAAGAAAATAAATTCTGCGTTGGGGAAGAGAAAATGAGTTCGTCGTCGAATTGTGATGCCCGGACGGCAGCGCGGAATAACCGACTACAAAAGAACATAGAATCCATGATAGCCAGGGGACGACGCAATTCAGCTGCTGCACTCGCTCGACTTCGTTCAGGGTCGCTTCCGAGGTAAATTATTGAATGTGAAATTCCTTGAAAGGATAAATAATAGAAGCTTATCCATGAACATTTCCATTCGATCGTTGAAGCCATTGTGTAGAATAGGAGTATAGGAGATAGCAGTAGGGTAGGAGTGCATCCATATAAATATAATTCCATGTGAGTAAGGTTTGAGGAAGACGAAAATGTTGGCGTCCAGTTTCTTGAAAGACAATGATTCACTGATCAATCCTACTGACAGTTGGGCAGGGGGACCGCCCACCTTCCCTAATACACCCACCATCGACGAAGAGAATGAATTCGGTTTTCCCACAGAAGACGGAATGAACATGGATGATGTTGACGGTGCCGAGGATGATTCTGGCGATAAGGATGGGATTCCAGTGAAAGAGGTGCAAGTAGAAGAAATAACTTTGGACAACCAGAGTGGTAAAATTATCGACAAAAACGATGGGAAGTAAGTGGCCGTCATGCATTCACTCCAGTATTACACTTTCACTTTCGTTTCATCCCTCAAACCAAAAGCACTACGCTCCTCGGATTTTGCATGAAAATGAAACTCATCCTTGCAACTTGCAACATTCTATTTTTAAAGCGTGGATTTGGGCTTGGTTCTCTCCGCCTTGTATTGTAAATTGCTGGTTGTAATGGGCATCGCATTCCCTTTGGCAGAAGTGATTTCCAGCTACATACCACCGAGATTTTATGATGTGAGATTATAATGTCACTCTTCCACAATTCACCTACCTGCACAATTCCATCTTATTGAGATAAATGCTTATTAATTACGAAATGTTTAATTGGCAGGGCTTCTACTTGTATCTGTACTCCGTGAGCATTTTGTTCATGGTGTGTATATTGGGAAATGTGGTCAAGCAAAAAATGAAGAGATCGGCCTGGGATCTCATACAGCGTAAGTTAAGCCAATGTCTATTCGAATATTCTCCTAGTTTCACTCCCACACCTATTGCCTGCAGTTTGAAAGAGCTCTTTGGAGACGGAATTGCAATAGAGTATTTCAGTAAATCAGTACTGTTAATGTTAATAACGGAAGGTGTGAACACAATCAAAACAAAACTAAATTCCTCCGTGGACTCAGGCGTGGCACCCGATGTCATTTCCAATGGCAAAAATGGCGACTCGGACGAGTCGGATGTGGAAGCCAAGCTAAACTCACCCAAAACTCGGAAGCGGGGGAATAAGAAGGCCCTGGAGAAAATGGACTCGGGGAACTCCTTAGGCAGGCCGAACGCAATTAACAAACATCATTTCGGGAGCTTCTATCTTCGGATGGGAGCTGTATGTAAGTTACACTCTCATTTTTCTCACTGCTAGATGAGGTGGCTGGCGTCATGAGGCTCTTAATAAATGCATGAACATGTAAAAACTAAACCTGATAAAAACAAAATCTGCCGGGAAAAGGAACGGCTTAAGTTATATTTGCTGCCGTCTAGGTTCCACACTGGAAAGGTGTTAATTTAAGCTACATATACACATTTAGGTAGCAGACTAACTATGTTATAAATATGTGAGTAATTAGCATGTTGCCACGTCTGTACGTAGATCTTGGCCGTCGCTGCAGAAGTTTATTAATTCTGGAAGGCTTTAATTATTATTATTACAGCATTTGGAATCGGAAGTATGATCTACAGTGGATTGGAATTTGGGCAGTACTTCGAAATGGACAAAACTATTGATTGCCACAGCCTCTACATGGCTGCGACTCCTGCCATCCGCATGATTTTTACATTCATGCAAATGTACTTTATTTTCTTCAACTCAAAGATGGCCATCGGGAAAACTAGCTTGGTAGTACAGTTTGGGCTCATGCACATGATCGGAACCAATCTGTCCGTGTGGCTGAATGTGTTGGTGGAGGAAACTCGTCACGAGATCCTTCACTTTTACGACCCTGAAAACCAGACCATCATTCTTCATCATTTCCACGGTGGTGACGATCCTCAAGCACATCATGGACACAGTCCCACGACGGACACAAATCACCAAAGCAATGATTACCCCAGCAGCTACAATGGGACGTTCCCGGATGCAATTCCAAGGGAATTGCACAGAATGAAGAGAGGACTCAAAGCTATGCATAAATGTGGACGGAGTAATTTGATGGGGAATTTGGTGGACAACGCCAGCCCCTTCTTATTCCCTTGCACTATTGAGTACTCCCTCATCTGCGCAGCCATTTGTTACGTCATGTGGAAGAGCACTGCAAAGAGGAGAGTGGCTAAGAGAATTAAGAAGGAACATGGGGCAGAGGTGAGTTTCTTGGGACCACAAATCCTCCCACATTTCCCATTACCCGGACAAATCCTCATCGCAGACCTTTCATAGCCTTTCATATCTACTTGTAGGGAACTGGGATTAGTCGTTCGCATCATCATTACACTGTGGACTGTTCCCGTGCAAACAAAGGTCTCTTCCTCGGCATCTTCGTACTAGTTCTCACAATTATGAGTCTCATCCTTAATTTCGTAATGGTGTCAAAGCCCGGCTACAAAGAGATGGCAATGGTCCAAGTAAACATTACTGAGGTGGTCGTGTACTCCATTTCCACGCTCGCTGTCCTTCTGGGGATGTGTCAGGTAAGGAAGGCCGTAATTCCTCCAAAGATGGCCCGGGCATCTTTCTAAATTTCACCGCCAGACCCCGCCACCTTTGCCTTCGAGTGCTTTAACCGGGCCGAGTTTTTTAAATTGGGGCCGGGCCACCTCTCGACTCTGGAGGAATTACTAGTTGCGGGCTCGTCCCCTACTCCTAATTGTTCTCCCATAGAAGATGTAATGTATTAACAATGTGATTTGTACATGGTGCAGGTCCGTGAGCTTCGCTATGATCGAGGAAAGAATTTGGAGCTAGACAACATCCTGCTGATTGTGGCTCAAACTGGCTCATTCATTTACAATGTTTTTACCATCATCAGCGGTCAATTCTCTGCCATCATTTACGAACATACAACATACGTCTTGGTGTCCGCTCTCACTTCTCTCATTCAGCTCCTCCTTCAGACTCTTTTCATTATAGATGCTTCCAAAAGAACTCCAGCCACGGTGGAGCAGTCAATTCGGAAGCCTGGGAGAGAAGTGGTCACATTCCTCCTCATCACCAACTTGGCCATGTGGCTCATCCACACTCTGGAGAACTCCAGGGGAGATAGCCATCCCGTCCAGTTGCACTTCTACGGAGTCTGGGCATGGACCATCATCACAGATATTTCTATGCCCCTTGCCATTTTCTACAGGTTTCATTCCACGGTCTGTCTCTGTGAGATCTGGAAGAAAGCCTACAAGGTCAAGGGCTCTCAGTAGACAGGAGACAGGACCAAACCAACCTAGTTCCTTTCCTTTGTTTACCTCCCATGCCGAGGAAACTCACTGGGAAAGGTGATTATTAGAGTTTAACTTCTGCTGTCATCTCACATTACTTTCTAGTTTATTCCCGAATCAAGTCTCCGCAGATTCGTACGTTCACATTTCCAGTGGTATAATTATTTATTGTAGTCTCACACGAACGCGGATTTCAAAAGTCTAAATTAAAGAACAAATAAACTTAAATGAAAGAATATCGTTGAGTATCATGAGTTTCGTTTATTTTTGCATTGCCGACAAATCAAAACCGTTCGGCATATCGACGTTTAAGAATAATTTATGACATTATGACCAATCCGTTGGAGACGGACTTTCCTACAAGCGCTCGTGTGTCGCAGTTTCGACGCAGAATGACAATTCGGCAACCGGTGCTAGGTTTTGGCAGCTGGACCTGTGTACTTTTCCTGTGTGGTCCACTGCGTGGTTTAAATTGCACGAAAGCTGCGCCAAACCCACGCAATTTTAATTGTATCCATGCCATATACAGATAATATGAAATTTTTTCCGCGCATTTGCTGAACAATTACAACGCTGGAAAAACTGCGTATTATCGGCAGAGATTGCGCGGGAATGATGCGGTTTTTGCATCCCTTCAGCACAGGAAAAATCCTAGCACCGCGCCGAGTTTTCACTCTGTGCTGAAAGCTAGTTATATGTATACATGCGATTTCTTGCAGTTTAGTATTGTAGTTATCTGTAGTTTGTTTGGAAAAAATCACGAGTCACACACTCATGAATACTACTATGTAACGAATAACGTTCACTCGTTGGTTAAGCCAGAACTGAACGAAACTTTTTCCACACGTTCACCCCACCATGTGATGACCCAATGTGAACTTAGTTCGTGCAAGTTCCACCTACAGCCGGAGAAAAAAAAATTGAAATTTTGCCCTGTCGAAAATATGCAAAGGAGGGACCCCTTTTTTATCGCTCATATTCCATCCTATTTTTAGTCTCACTGTTTGCCTCGCAATGCCTCTCTCGATAAAAAAGGGCGAGACAATGCGAGAGCAAAAAAATACAACAAAGTAGGAGGAAAAAACGAGAGAAACAATGCGAGACACGAATAGTGTAATTGAAGATTCAAAGCGCGTTAAATATATATGGGCCTATATGTATAGTAAGTATAGCCCAAGCAGCGTTCTGTATACATAGTATTAAGTGCAAAGACGACGAAATGAAAACTGGAAGTTTCCGCCATGTTAAATCCCATAAGAAAATTGGGTGTCGTAAGGGTCTCCCCCCCCCCCTTTGCATGTTTTCGACCAGGCAAAATTTCAATTTTTTTTTTCTCCGGCTGTAGGTGGAACTGGCACGAACTAAGTTCACATTGGGTCATCACATGGTGGGGTGAATGTGTGGGAAAAGTTTCGTTCAGATCAGGCCTAACTAACGAGTGACGTTATTCGTAAGCACTTTAATGCTAGTTTTAAACCATGGCTTAAACCATAAATAAAAAAGTGGGCGCCCTCATAATTCTTCGTAATAATTTTCGTACTGATTAAATCAAGTATAATGTAATTAAATGGGCCCATTGTTTCATTAACTGGATTTTGCCCAAAAAAGCGAAGGGTCACTTAAAAAAGTGGTGGGGCACGGTCCCCCGTGGTTTAAGCCCTGGTTTTAACCAAAAACAATTGTTGGCTTGTTTGCATTTGACTTCTATGGAAATTTAAATTGACATGAAAATAAAATCTGTTTTGATACTCTAGAGTGACAGGTCATGCTACGATTTGTTCTCTAAAATAAAAACTAAAAAGTTTCAACAAACATTTGCACAAACACTGAGTGTGCGCGCCACCTACAACGCGCTGAAAAACTCGGATTTGGGTTTCTCTTCTCGCTATTTGATAAGAAAACGGGAATTCCCGAAATGTTTCAATGCACCTATAAAAATGCAGTTCGCTTTCGATCTTGGCACGGAAGCGCTGTTATACCTTCCTTATTGTTGCTTGACTTTTAGTTACAATATTCGGCAAACTAAGTTTTGGTAACGACAATCACATTTTTTCCGCGTGGTAGGAAAATTGCAGGACTATATAATATGGAAAAATGTAGCTGTCACCTCGTATGTAAAGAATGTACTGATTTCTGGTATTTCAAATCTGGAAACTCTAAGAAGGGCTTATACCATAAATAAAAAAGTGGGGAGCCCTGATAATTTTTCGGAATATACCATATGATTAAATGGACCAACTTTTTCATTAAATGGAGAAAAAATTCCATGCCCAAAAAAGCAGTGATGAGTCTCTTAAAAAATGGTGGTGGTGGGGGTTTTTCAAGTAACAATAGCAAAGTATCATAGACTCATAGAGGACTTTGACGACAACACGAAGAAGTAATTGTAATTATTAGTAGAACGACTGCCAACCGTGGTAAGTCATCTTGATCATTTTGAATTAAGTCGTTTATTAATTGAAAAAAAGGGAGCGAGTATAAGAAAATGTATGGGTCGGACGGAGCAAAGTTAAAAACAGAGCACCAAGCATTGTTGGTTGTGAGCATATAGCCAACACAGCAAATTGAAAAAGGTCTGTTCGTCATGTTTGATGTGCTTACCAACTTACTTGACTTGATAATACAATACATATTATTACGTATATGGGAGTTAGACTCGCACATGTAAACAACATCTATAGATAAATGAGACCACACTGTCACACTTCACAATTTGTGATTTTTGCTTCCACGGTTAAAGCAAAATTATTTTGAGTTCCAATTTTTAAAGTAGAACGTGCTTCCTGCACGCTTGATGCTCAACAATTGACAATGGCTTGCCCAGAACAGACGATAAAAAGTGTAAAAATGCTTAAAACGCTTACGGACCCTTCACTTCTTTCGTAGTACTGGCTGTTCTGATTTCTGATGTAACTACTACTTTCATTTACTGTGTAAGTGGACACCAAAAGACCAGAACTGTGACCTGCGCAGTTTTTGCATCAAATGAGGAAGGTATGGTCTACCACGAATGGTGGGCGGAAGCGATACGCCGAAAAACGAAACGAAGAGAGTGGAGCCCGAGTAATTGGAGGAATTGTAGTAGTATGTAGTAGCGAAGAAAATAATACAATCATTTACATCCATTTAGAGGATATCTCCATCTTGGAAGTTGCTTCACACCCTTTAAACACCGGATTCTGTACGTACGCGTGCGTTTAGCGTTTAGAGCCTGGGCTACCGCTACCGGCAACAGGAAGAAGCCAAATATTTACACATGGCAGCTTCCAGCTCCCAGCTTTTCTTTGTTGATACTTTTATTTTCAGAAAATTGTGGAGTACGTCAACACTTGAGAGTAAATGGGCTGGTAAAGGCTGATGAAATGATGCGAAGAGGCAGAAATGTAAACCTGGACTTTGTTTCCCATCACAGGGTTTCTTACTAGTCTCGAGAAAGATGAATGAGGGGCAAGCGTACAGGAGAGTTGAGGTTGGGAAGAAGCAGAAAGCGATTGTTGTTCATGTTGTAAAGTGTGATGCAATAAAAAAAGCATCACCACCACCACATGGTTCCACGTAATGTAGGTAGGATGGAGGATGGCTGAAGGAGATATGAAATACAGATGAGATAGGTATGAGATGGTGAGGGAAGTGTATAGACTTCAGTCACTTACTTCTGATACTTCTGTGAGTAGTAATTACCGTGAAACAAGCGCTTGAGTGATGGCGGTGAATGCTGTCAGGAAAATAAGCGCTTGGTGACTAGCAACAAATGTGGGGGGAACAGCAAGTGTGTGGGAAGTAAAGATTGCTGAGGAATAATAGGTATTCCATAATTCCATCCACAGAGCAGAGAGAAAAGAGCAGCGCTGACATAGTTTCAGAATCCTTCCTTGTATATGCATTCATAAATTTGGCTTCCTCGCAGCAATAAACCTTTTACCCTACACAGTACATTCAAGTTTTTTTTAGGTGTGCAAAATCAGGAGTAAATGCCTCAGTGCAAGTGCCGTTGTTGAAGAGGCTAAAAAGGAAAAGGAGGAAGGGAATTAGGAGTGTTCGAGTGTTCAATGGACCGAAGCCAGTCACTCGCTCTTCATTTTTTTTACCAAATATGCTCCTCAAACGCAAAACGCAACACCTATTCCCCCTCTACACTTTCTTAATACGAACCTGTCACACAGTCCTGAAGCTATCATCTACATGTACTTCTCTGGCTCCACTTACAATTAAAAAAACCATGCAACATGTGAAACTGAGATGCCTATTATACATGTTCAAAGGATGAGGTACTTACTGAGGTTCGGCTTTTCCTTTTCAGTCCCTCCTGTTCCTTTCAGTATTTAAGCCTGCGCCAGAATGGAGATCAGCATCAGTGTCTTCTGGCCTCCCAAGTTAAGCACAACCGAAACAAGTCTTGGGCTCAAATCGAATCATTTGAGTGAATCGTGGAATCCATATAGATATCAGTAAAGTGGGAATCTGCAAAACCGGAAGAAAATGGCTAAAATCGCCCTCACGGTAAGTGTCCCTCCTTCTACTTTGGGAACTAAAATAGTTTCAGTCTCCTGTGTACTTCCCACGATTCCGTTCTTTCCACATTAATTTCTCACATGCACATTGTGTGTCTTATTCCAGTTAATGCTCGCCCTCATTGCATTTGTTTGCATTCAGCACATTTCTGCGGGTGGATACGGGTAAAATACTTGAGTTTCAATTTCGATTTCAATCCCTTATCCTAAAAACACCTTTGGAGTGGATAAAAAATAAGGGTAAACTGGATTTTTGTAGAGGATACGGTCACGGAGGCGGAGGCGGTGGAGGCGGTTATGGCCATAAGAAAGGATATGGTCATGGAGGCGGAGGCGGAGGCGGTGGATATGGACACAAGAAGGGCTACGGCCATGGCGGCGGCGGCGGCGGCGGTGGCTACGGGCATGGCGGCGGTTATGGACACAAGAAGGGATACGGCCATGGAGGCGGCGGCGGCGGCGGTGGCTACGGCCACGGCGGCGGCTACGGACACAAAAAAGGATACGGACATGGTGGTGGTGGCGGAGGCGGCGGCTACGGTCACAAGGGGTAAGCTCCATCCAATAATTAAATTCCCATTTACATTATTAAATTCTCCATCCAATAATTAAATTTCCATTTACATTATTAAATTCCCCATTTAAATAAGCAAATAATTCTTTCCCTCCTTCATCCAATAACCTTCCAGTGTACTCAGTAAATTAATATCTTTAATCCACTTATGCTTCCAGGTACGGATACGGCGGTTAAAACTGGCGGAGCAGGGTCTCGGAGCGAAACTTGATAGGGTGTATAGAATCTCTTCGTATTCAGGAACAGCCCTTCTTCTCTAGTCTCACATCTTTCTCTTTCCCTGGACACCTCGTTTCTCCTTAGTTCTAATTTACTGTGATTATCAGTAGATAATCACATTTAATATTAATCTCACTCCTCTCAACCTCAACTCTCAACTCTCAACAATGCTTCCCCACTTTTAACCTTTCTTTCGCCTCTTCTTTACCCTTCGTCCCTTCCTATTTCTTCGCACACTTCCCTCTTTGTCCTCCCTCTGCATTTTCACCGGATCAATATTACACATACACTCACCATTATTTTTTCATGCTAAAATCAATCGAAATCTCAGGTATAAAAGCACCTCAAGAAACTAATCTCACACAGTGACCAAATGAGAACTCCTCTTTTCTCTCATTTTTCTCTTTCTATCACTGCTCTCCACGTCTTCGCGAAGCACACACCAGATCTTACAGGCATTAGAAATGATTGTTTCGTTAGTCTACTCCCGTACTTATTTTAGGATAACTCTACGTGCTCTAAGCATTTCCTCTAATCCTGTTCGACAGAAATTTGGTAGCGTGTAAATGAGTTCTTACGTCGTCGTGTTTATATGTCAATTTCATGTGATGTGCTGGAATTTTAGTATACAAATTTCTTATGTAGTCTATTAGTGTACCATTTCCTCTCTTTTGTAAGAAGTACCTGATTAACCAACTAGAATGTTTTTATACGGGCCAAACTTTATTATTAAAGAATACACTCACCAGTCTGTAACTAATATGTTTACTTTCTTCTTTTTTATATATGGGCTTGCATTCCTCCGCTGCATTTGTCGACAATGATTAATGCCGTGTGCTCTGCCAATCATTGTCTGCATCTAACTTGTCCTACTCAAATCGCCTTTTAGTCGTCTTCTTTGATGGTTGTGCATGTGCATATTTACGAACTCCATGGAGATTGACTAATGATCATAATGCGATTAACATGATTATCACCCATGTCAGCTTCTAAAGTGTTCCTGGAGTACGGCTATTTTCCCAAAGGCCTTCACTGAAATAATGCATGCATTTGTGCCCATGTGTTGGAGCATTGGTGCAAAATGTGCGCAGGAAATGCACTTTGCAAAATTTACATCTTTTAGATTATTCCTCGCCAAAGTTTTTGTGGTTTTTCAAGTGTCAACAATGCAGCGGCTTAACGGCGACTTATAATACGTGGATGTTTTTGGAGCGAAGTGTCCCGGAAGTTTGGAGCTGCGATCAAAAGTCAAAACACAGCAGACTTGTGTGGGTGGAAGTGGACTTGTGCTGTAATGTTATTCGTAGGTTATATGTATATCCGTCAAAACTGAAAAGAACGTGGGGGGATCCAAACGTGAGGAGAATAGATCCCCGGCAAGAGCATTCTAACGACAGGGATCCTTTGAGATACCTCTTGGGAGGACTTGCCCAGAAGGGATTCCTTTTCCTTGACACGCCTACACAAAAATGATCCCTCCGATCACTCCGAAGACTCTTCAGAAGCATCCTTCCGGGGGGAGTACTTCTCGGGTCATTTTCGTTACATATGGATCCCCCCGGGGGGATCACACACCCCGTCCTCCCTCACTCCGCGGGTATACTATACAGTGGAGTCTTTCTATAACAACACAGAAGACTGAAGGGAAGATGAAAAAATATTGTTACATATTCAGTTTCTCTCGTTGCCCTGTTGCCCTGTTGCCCTCTTCTCTTGCCCTGGACATTTATATGCACATATTTTTTGCATACCTAATATAGATATATACATATAGCACTGGACCTCTGCCTAGTGTGTGGTGATGTTCGTACTCCAGCCATCGTGACATGGTGACCTTGTGACATTTCTTTGAAAATCCACTTCAGAGACTTGGCACTAGTAAATTGGAGCATCGGAGGTTGATTTGCTGAGGCTATCCGTTATACTTTAACTTTATAATTATTGATAATGTCGGACAAGACGTTAGCTGGAGATGTGAAAGGCCAGCGCGCGCCATGCAGCGGATCTTTCTTCCATCCACTTCGTCAGCTCACGTATTCTGCTTTCTCTGGTCAAATGCCAAATACATATAGGAGAGGGGAGATTGGGTGAAAGTGTCCGGTGTCCGCATCCTGATTCCTGATGCTGCTCACTGCTCACTGCTCACTGCTGATTTTGACTATTCAATCAGTTGTCATGTTTCCAATAAGTTCCAACATCGAACCAAGGAAGAGTGAAGGACTCTCGCTGACTCCGCTCCTTTACCACCTCCACATTTCCTTCACATCCCGCCCGCCTGTCCGCCTTTCACATCCACATTTCCAAATGCCCGGGAAAATCCGGAAGCCGGCAGGATATTTTTATGGGTGGTGAATGGTGAAGTGCCAAGGGAATGAAGGGAAGTTGTCCACTGTCCACGTGTCCAGGACTGCCAGGAAGGCTGGATTGCTGAATAGTCAATTCTTACACTCCTTCCTCATTTCCATACCCATACTTCTCTCTTTCCATGAAGGGACATGAGGCGGAAGTTGAGTAGCTGAAGTCTTCAATCTCCTCTACTGTCTACTGGCACTGGCTCTACTACTCTACTTCCACAAGTCAGTATCAATCCAAACTTGTAAATCCGGAAATACTCTGCTTCCCAGACGAAACATGTCTTGCCGAGAGTCTTCACAGAACGTGATCCTCTATCTTCTATTCTTTATTCGGCTCTTGCAGTTAGGATTTTACACTTTGTATGTGTATCTGTCCAAATTTATTATGCTTATTGTCCCTCCTCCTCCAAAATCACTGAAAGGTGAAGTGATACTCGTAAGTCATTATACTTACAATTACAAGATAGTTGTACATATTTTGTATATTTTCGTCACACAAACTTTGGTGTGAGTCATAAACCAATAGGAAAATCTATTAGACGTGCACAAGTTTTTCCAAAATTTGACCAGGAGATCATTTCTTCTGACACTTATGTTTTTGTTGTTAAACAGAGATAACAGTGAGGGAACATGGACCATTTTTTGACCTGACAAAACCTGTATTTGTCACTTTCATAGTGCAATTTCTTATCCAGTTCTATTCTCATGTTTTTACTGCTTGTGCAGGTTACTGGCGGAGCTAATGGTATCGGCCGACAAATTTGTTTACAGTTGGTTAAATACGAAACTCAGCTTACACTAATTTCCTGGGATGTTGATGAGGAAGAAAACCGAGCGTTGGTCAACGAACTGAAACAGTTAGGAGTTCGGAAGGCCTATGCGTGTTCTGTGGATGTGGGAAATGAAAACAGCGTGCACCTGGCCGCCATAAAAGTACGTTACTAAGACCTGTCAAGTCCACTGGCAACCTTCCGGCAGGTATTCACCCTGGAAGGATCTTACAGTATTGCCTTATACGTTCGTTACTCGTTACTTATGTTTATGCACTGCGTCTCGTTTATGCTGAACAGCTGTTACCGTTGACTCTGCCCTACTTTTCTGTTCTGTAGACGCGAGAAGAAGTTGGTGACGTGACCATACTCTTCAACAACGCGGGAATAGCTGGAGACATTGGCGAATGTTGGAAAATCCATCCACGGGTGATGAGACAAGTTTTTGACACTAACCTTCTGTCTCACTGTTGGACACTGCGAGAGTTTTTGCCCAACATGATTAGAAGAAAGAAAGGTCATATCATCGCAACCTGTTCCATTATGGCATTTGGATATGGAAAGAATGGCTCGTCTTACACATCCACAAAGTCTGCTATGCATGGATACATGGAATGCCTTAAAGAAGATTTACGAAGTCTACCCGAACGTCATCGAATTTTCGTCAGTGTGGCTTATCCCCACAACACCGTCACGCAATTAACCGCAAAAGCAAGATTGCATTCCAAGTAATATAATGGCGTTTAAGTTATAAATCTTGATAACTACATACAATGAATTTTATCATATCAATGCAGTAATTCATACTTCATACACAATTGTTTAATCCAGAAGTTACCCGTTCCTCATGCCACAATTGGATGCTACCTACGTGGCATCAAAAATTGTTTTCGGCATGTTGAGGAATCAGGAACACATTTACGCTCCGGGCTACCTGAGACTTTACCATTCCATTTTGTAAGTAGTTCCATTCAATCCTATTAATATCGCGGGAACAAACATTGTTGAAGTATAATTTATAAAAATCTAAATTAGACCCATTCTTCCACCTGAAACGTTGCGAAGATGTGTTGATATTGCTGATGTTCAACCGTCCCACCTGTAATCGGCCTAGTTTTTTTATACTTTGTTCCCACGACACGGTGACAAACTACACAAAATCCATGTAAGGATAAGGGTAAATGAATAAAAAACTCGACCATGTTGCATTTGTCAGGTATTTACTTATTTAACTATAGCTTATTCAATGTCTGTGTTTAATAAATGCCATACAGGTATTATGAAATAAAGCATATTTTTTCGACACCTTTCGTTTAATACATACCGCCGTGTCAAATTACCAGTCGAACATGTAACTTAAGACATTCAGAAGGCGTCGATTTCTTTTTCAAATTCGTCAAAAAAGGCATCATCAATATCGTGCTCGGTTGTGATTGTGGAGGCCATATGATTAGTACACATTACACTGCTACCATGACCAACTTTTGTACAGGGCTCTGTTTGAATTTTGTTGTCAGGAAGATTTTCAGAAAGATTATCATTCTGAGTTTGTTGTGTCACGTGCGAAGATTCGAAGTTATGACACCTTATATCATCAAATGCTGCTAATTCCTTGTCAAATGGATCCAAATCTGAGTTTTTTTCATATACATCTGATGTTTCCCTATCTATGTGCCCTACTATTGTATTCCTCGATTCATCTTGTGTTGACGTAGACACTGAAACTGAACGCGCAGGTTGTGGCTGGCTTAGGTATTCATTTTCAGCGGCTTCCATGTCAAAAGCTAAAAACAGATCGTCATCGTCATCTCCGAAGACAAAATCTGCTTCCTGCCGTGAATGAATCTGAACAGAAGAAAACAAAGCACTTCGACGTCTAGTGATTGGCATGTTATTTCGTTCATTCACTACGGATCTCTGACGTAGGACTTTAGGATCACAAAGTTGGTTATAGCTTTGCAGGGCTTTCTCCACAGAGAACTCCGAAAAACAGGTTATTTTGATTCCCTCGCTTACAAAGCTAGGGAGTGTGTGGGATGACGAGGTTTCTTTTCTTTTTTTATCAAATTCAGTTCCAGTTCCAATGTAAGAAGCGAGACATACGACATTTTTACAAGTAATTGCAATGGTTAAATTGCGCTTGAAGTGAAGAATTCCGGCCTGTTCCAAAAATACGTGAATCTATTTAGTAACGTATATTGTGTCCTATTTGTGTATGCGTAACGGAGCTAACAAACCATTTATTATTATTATAAGCTTCATAAACCCCTTTTATGTATAAACAATGTCATCTTACATTCCAGACGGCGATAGCAGTGCCAGGAATTAATTCCTTTCCGTAATTTGCTACAAATGCAGATTCAACCGCCGCTTCAATGGTACCTAGTAGTTCATGAAACACATATGTATGCGTATTTTTGAAATCATAAAGATGTCAGTTTTGTTTACGAACTATGACTTAATACCTGAAGAATCTACTAGTTTCACACAAGGCGTCTTCTTTTGACCCTGGGTTCTGGTAGGTAGTTCAGGAGCTTCTTGTAGTACAGCTAGTAGGAATGGGATCTTTGTGCCGCGTGGCAGGTGGATGGCTGTCGTTTGAATCCAATTAATGTTGACGAGATTTGAGATACAATGTTCGTCATGCTCATCTAGATTTAATTGCTTCACCAATTCATCCCTAGGTCCAAGGTTTAAAACTGCAGAATATTTCTCCTGCGATGACTGAGAATGAATTGGAGATCTTTCTCGATTATTGCGGTCACCAGTTAGTATCACTGACACCTGTTTTGTAAGGGGATTTCTGGAAGAGTTTAAAACCTCCACATCCTTATCATCTAAATCTGGGAGAAGTCCTGCCGGACCAGGGAACTTCCGTTTTCGCCGCGGTCGACAAACATCTCTATTTGAATCTGAAATTATTGCCACACCGATATTTGTTATTGCCTCGTACAACTCGTACTATGTTCCCAAAAAAGATAGAAATAATCTGGAGCAATCCTGGGGACTTACCAATAGTTGGTTCCTCCTCTTGCTCAGCTAACATGACACTTAATTTCTTTGGCCAATCTTTTATTGATAAAAAATTACAACCAACAACCACTGTGCACAATTACAATTAAAGCGTATATATTTTCGGTATTTGTTTATGCAGATAAATTGTTGGAGCTTAGTCCATCTCCAACCGAATTACGAAACCTCACCATTGACCGTTGAAAGGTTGAAACCGCTAAGGAATTTTCTGTGTTCATCGCTATTACTCGGTAAATTTTCAATACACTATAAACTAAGGATGACAACTGACAACATGAAAAGTGAAATCCGAGCTGAAATAACCTCCAATTCAATTCCTATACCAGTTTTCAAACATCCCATGTTCTGATGGGTGCTTGGACTTTTCATGAGACGATTAGATTACGATTAAGACGTTTACACGTTACAGGTTACAGTCCATTACACCACAATGACCACAATTACGAAACTACCACGTTTATAAACATTACAAGGGTCTTCCCGCTTCCGGTCTTCGTCGTGGATAATTGGATAATATATTGCACATTGCACTTATTGCAGTAGTGGAAGTGTGGAAGTGTGGAAGTGTGTGTATGTAAACTCCCGCTTATTCGCTTTTTAAAGCTCCTGTATATATACATATACCTATAGGATACGTTTTCATGTCTCTCTCTCTCTCTCTCTCTCTCTCTCTCTCGGCTCTCTTTATGAATCACAGATCACATCACAATCACAATCACCATACGAACTTAAAGATATAGACCATACTCAGACTCAGACTCACTAGCACTACTCAACTGATTCTACAAAGATTCTAGGTTCTACTGATACTGATACTGATACTGATACTGATACTGACAGCAGTACGAGTACGAGTTCTGACTTCTGACCATACCAACATACCATATTAAATACAAATATTTTTTAATATAATTCACTTCCTATGCTATAACTAATACAAATGGTTCATTCACGCCAGTATTTCTTCTACAATTGTGAATTGTGAAGGTAACGCAACTGTTCTGCAAAGTGGTATGGTATATACATATACATAATTAAATTGTTCTACTTCGTACTTACTTACCTTCAACAATCGGGAACGGACCAGGGACCAGTGCTTTCAATCTCTGATATCTGAGGTGTGTATTATACTGATATATTATTCATTTCATTTCCTTTTCGCATAATAAAATATTAAATAAATGCATATTATAATATGTATATTAGATATGCCTAGCTATACGTAGTATAATACTCATGGGAATCTGAAGTATTAAATATTACATAAATAATACTCGATTTTGATCATTGGGCTTGAATTTGTTCGTGGAGTGTAAAGTATACTACTGATACTGATTTACTGATGAACGGACTTTTTTCATGATTCAGTTCACAGTGTTCTGATCACAGAGTGGCACAGTGTCAATTCACAGTCTTATATAGGAAGCAAGAACATCGCAGTGGAACATTCCCCAAAGCCCAGGACACATTAATACAAACGTTCTTCGGAACATTGGTGTATTATTATCTGTGATTTCAAGATGGGTTGTGATGGTGGCACCATTCCTAAACGAGACGAACTTGTTCGTACTAAAAAGAAGCCAGAACAGGTTAGCTTTCACTTCTTGTTCACTTTTCTTATTGTACTGATTTTGTTTCAACAAAATAGTATGTAATGTATTGTTTTTAGTCTTCTAGTATCACACTTCACTTCTATGAGTGTGTCTACTACTGTCGGTTTGCTGATGTTGTGTATAAGTTCTGGAAGTAAAAATGACCATACTTTCTGCTGTTTTCATTTCAGAAAGATCAAAAGTCAGAGCGTGCTTTTCGTTGGAAGCACTGTGCTGTGTCACAGGAAAGGTTGCAAAAGCCTGTTGTAGGCTGCGAGCTTGGGCGGTTGTACAACAAGGATGCAGTTATTGAAGCCCTCCTAGACAAATCCAAAGCCACTGAGGTCGTTTCTCATCTCAGGAGTCTGCGGGATGTGAAAGATCTCAACCTCACCGAAAACTCAGTCTACAACGACAGTGAGGGTGTGGGTAATCAGGGTGATGGTTACGTTGATTCTCAGACCGCACAATGGGTTTGCCCTGTCGTAGGACAGGAAATGAACGGGAAATTTAGATTTGTTTTTCTCTGGACCTGTGGCTGCGTTCTCAGTGAACGTGCAATCAAAGAAATCGGAGGTAGTAAGAGCAGTGACAGCGGCGAAACAACTTTGGAATGTTTAAAGTATGTACTATTTTCATTATAGCACTTGATTTTCAGAGTGCCAACAAAATTGTTGCTAAAGATTCGTCGTTTAAGAATATTCCTTCCCAAGTCCGCTGGAGCATGGGTGCAAAAATTATTTAACGGGCTTTTTCCTTAAAATTCTCACCATTCTTTAATATAAAAACTGTCTAGGTGACTCATGTGCTATCACGTTGCTATTTCCTCTTTGAGTAATTTTCTAGGTACGATAAAGGGCATAGGAGTTTCACTTGTCACTTACAATTAGTCAGTTTCGATATTAGAGAATTATAAAGGAAACAATCCACAATCCGTTAGTTATTTTGCAGATACTATCCAACGGACTTCTCAGGATTCATTCGTAACCTCGATTTTTCATTTCTAGATGTCAGAAAAAATTCACACCCACTGATGTGATCCAATTGAATCCATCTGAAGAAGAGGAAATTTCATCAGCGCAGGAAAAGATGGAAGTTCGACGAGAGAAAGCAAAAAGTCTGAAAAAACAGAAAAAACAGAAGCAAGAAGCCACATTTACCAGTGCTACCAGTGCCACTGATAGGAAAGATGTTACTGGAGCAATGCCTGCTCCTGTGGTCGAAAGTAAAGCAGTATTGCCCTCGTTAAAAAGGAAAGAAGATAAAACCATGGAAGAAACTGAAGCAGGACCTTCGTCGTCTTCAACTTCGAAGAAATCAAAAGTTGTGCCGAAGGAGCAAAAACCGTTGGAAAATCGCGATACGAAATCACTTTTGAAGTACACTGTTGCTAAAGATCCGAAAGCAAGTGAAACGTACAAATCTCTCTTCACCACACACTCTACAGCGAAGCAGCAGGAAAAAGCACATTGGATCACCTACAATCCATTTTATAACTGATTTTAGGGCGTTTAAGATTCGTTGTGCGTGTGTCTACTTGTAAGTATTTCTGTAAATTGTACGTAGGTATGTATATGTCTACTTTACTTGCTGCTTTTCTACTCCTATTTTATGCGTGTTTTATCACTTAACCCGATAGTTAGCAGGCTTAGTACACTTTAATTTTCGTTTTATTCATCATATATATATATTATATATTATATAAAAATGTGTACCCAAAATGTGTATATGCGGCTTGTGTCTGTTTTGTTTTCTTCTGAATAAAATCAACTGAATGGAGAAATTGAATCGCATTTAAGAAGATGCATGTTGGTTTATTTTTTGTTTGTTTGTTTATTATGGGGTTCAATGTGCTGAAGTAAAATGTGTAAAAGTAGTCGCTAAAATGCGCTCATACCAGAATAAACTTATTGAGTTTCCCGTAGCACAATTTGCCAGAGCTTGACGAATCTACTCGTAACATTTGTGAAGGACGCCAGACTTCATCGGTAACATCGGTAACCACACACATAAACTAGACTGGCAAAAATTGACCGTTGACGACGAAACTTATGTTGGCCTTTAACTGGATCCATTGTTTGAGCCGGGTACGGCCAAGGCCGACAATCAATGACCCGAGGAACTTCTGAATTTGGCGGACAGCGGGCCAAGGCGGACGTACTCTAATTTGGCGGACCGTCGGACCGGACACTTTGACGGACGGGCAGAACAGGCGGACTAGACACTAATTTTTGCGGACGGGCGGAACAGGCGGACACAAATTTGGAAGATGGGAAGAACAGGCGGACCAAACAATTATTCGGTGGAACATATAGGGACTTTAATTTGGGGTAACGGGCGGAAGAACCAGTACTTCGGCGGGCGGGCGCATAATAATTTGGTTAAGAGGCAGTAATTTGGCAAACCGACGGACTAGTAATTAATTTGACAGATGAACGGATCAGGTATAAATTTGGAGCACCTTATTCGTGCATGGACGCAATGACGCACAATGTGGATTTCTACTAAACAAAGTAATGTTTCGTTTGCGTAAGTGAAATAGTACATATTTTGTCTTCAACCGGGGTCAGTCAGTCACGTTGACACCGGAAAAAAGATAACGTAATATTTCCTTTTTAAATGTTTGCTCAAATTTTACAATCGATTCTCTCTCATAACGAACTTTCTTATACATACCGGTTTTCGCTATATACTGGTGGTAGAAAATGTCCCCTCAAAAACTTTCTCCAATTGTTAACATACAAATTGCTACACTTTATAGCAGTTTCTCGCTATAACGGGAAAATTTGCTGATTTACGGGGAACCGTTATAAAGAGAATCGACTGCAAATGTTCCATGGGGTCCACCACTTATCCTTGTTGTCAGCAATATATAAGGTGCGCCAAATTTATACCTGGTCAGTTCATCTGTGATATTAATTTCTAGTCCATCCGTTTGCTAAATTACTGCCTGTCTGTCAGATTATTGTCTGCCCGCACCGCCGAATTACTGTTTGCTCCGCGCGTCCGCAAAAATAAGTGTCCAGTCGCCCGCGTAAAACGGGAGGAATGTGGAGAATCTGGTCGGGAGGAGCTCTTTTATGTCCGATATAGCAGCGTGTGGATTCCCCCCGGAAGGATTCTCCTCGAAAGAATGCCTCCGGTTTCATATTCTTATGTATATTTGCACGGGGGAATTTATGGGGATTCCATCGCCGAGTATTCTTTCAACGAGCATACTGGAGAACTCTCCACTATCCCTTCCACCATAACTCTATCCTCCCAGAAGAATGTGGGAATGGTTCTCACAGAAGAATCACTTTGCGGGGGATACTTTCATGTCCGATATAGCAGCGTTTGGTTACCTTCACGTTCCTCCACGTACTTTCATGATCCTCCACCTTTGTCGTCCCGCTTAACGCGGGCGGGCTGTTCCACCGGTCCGCCAAATAATTGTCCGCTAAATTAATGTCCGCCTCTTCGGCAGTGTCTGGCAGATTAGTGTCCGCCTGTTCCTCCAGTCCGCCAAATTTGAGTTCGGTCCGCCTGTCCGCCTCTTCCGCCATGTCCGTCAAATTCAAATGTCCGCCTGGTCCGCTAATATAGTGAACAAAGTTGGTCCGGCTTGTCCGCCTATCGGCCAAATGAGTGTGACCCATGACCCGCAACCCTGCACTTTCCAAAACTCCGACGAATGAATCGAATTCAATGCAATGTGCTCAACAAACCCTCTGTGATCTCAAATATGAGGTTTTATGCGGCAGAAACCTGTAAGCCTCCGCTAAAACGAATTCTAAAAAAGTTCTAAAATCTGCCATTAAAAGCCATGCAATGGCATAGCTTACCGCTCATCAAAGGTGGATAAGCTCAACACATTAGCCCAGAAAACCACAGCGACCCCCTAAAATCATATCCAAAACAATTGGCCCCCAGAACCCTAGGGCCAGCGGTGCCCAACCCTGTGACCGCGGTCACAAATGCGCCCACTGGGAGTTTTCTGTGCGCCCACGACCATGTTT
>JAQGBT010002905.1:0-21850 GCA_034698585.1 Disparrhopalites patrizii | reverse complement strand
CTGTCTCTCTCTCTTTCTCTCTCTGTCTCCCTCTGTCTCTCTCTCTTTTTTTCTCTCTCTCTGTCTCCCTCTGTCTCTTTCTCTCTCACTTCTCCCTCTGTCTCTTTCTCTCTCTCTGTCTCCCTCTGTCTCTTTCCCTCTCTGTCTGTTTTTCTCTTGATTGACCCACACCTCACTTAAATACACCCAGTGCCCACCTCAAATAAGTATAGTACTTATAAAGGGTGAATGATCCACGCACTTTATCCCTAAATGTAGATACTCAGAGAGACGGTGAGACACCGTGCAATTAGGTCCTTTTTTATGGCAAAACATCAGTTTTCGTTTGTCATTACATCTTTGGACGAAACGAAATGTCTACCAATTCTACTGCAGCTGAGGTATCCCCCCCAAAAAAATCATATGTACAATCGTGTATTATATATAGGTGAGCTGTACATGGTCAAATCTTTTACTCGCTGTCAGAGGGTCAATAGGATAATAATTACTGTTATTGTTATTTTCGATTTTTATACCTCATACTCCCGTCTCGTCTCCCAAATCTCCATCTCTCTCGCTCTTTTTCTGTGACTGCTATTCTCAGAATGGGCAAAGGAGAGAGATGAGACCCTTAGCAAGGTACACAGGAGATGACGAGTCCAACCGACGAATTCACCTTTTGCTAACACCACGATTTATTAATTGGATCTGTTTTTGGAGAGATACAATTCTATGAACGCTGCCATCACACTCACATTTTGGTAGGACGGGAAGCACGGGGGTCTTTGGTGTGACAAATAGGGATGCTTGCAAATCGAAGAAACGAAAGGAGTGTGATTAGCTGACAAATGAGAGAAAGAAAGAGTGAGAAATAGAGAAAACAGAGGGAGAAAGAGAAAGAAATAGAGAAAAAGAGAGAGAGAAAAAGAGATGTGGAGAGAGAGACAAATAGAGAGAGAGAGAACGAGACAAATAGAGAGAGAGAGAGAACGAGACAAATAGAGAGAGAAAGAGACAAATAAAGAGAGAAAGACAAATAAAGAGAGAAAGAGACAAATAAAGAGAGAAAGACAAATAAAGAGAGAAAGAGACAAATAAAGAGAGATGTAGAGAGAGAAAGAGACAAATAAAGAGAGATGTAGAGAGAGAAAGAGACAAATAAAGAGAGAAAGAGACAAATAGAGAGAGATGTAGAGAGAGAAAGAGACAAATAGAGAGAGATGTAGAGAGAGAAAGAGACAAATAGAGAGAGATGTAGAGAGATAGAGACAAATAAAGAAAGAGAGATGTAGAGAGGGGAGAGAGAGAGCGAGAGAAAGGGCCAAGGCAGTTGTTTTGTCTTGAAAAACCGTGTGAAGTTCAAAGAATTGAAGCCACCATGCTGCGTGCTCAATGATTTTTTAGACATTCTGCACAGACAGAGAGAGAGAGAGAGAGAATGAAAGAGACTTCTTCTACCACATGGAGCATTTACCCACACAGAAAAGTCGATGGGTACACAAGAGAAGAAGGATACAATTGGTACACATCGAGTAACATGCAGAAGATTGTGTGCAAAAATCCATGTAAATATGACAGTGACCCTCTAAATTTTTTTTTTATATCTCTCTCTCTCTTTCTCTCACTCACTTCTTCTACTCCTATTATTTACTCTCTATTTCCATTAATTATTGTCCATGTAAAAATACACCAGAACAAAGTACAGCATTTATATGACTATTATAAGGATAACAATCAGTTGTATGGAAGGACCGGTAAAAGCCCAAATTATACAAATAACATGGCTGTAGTATGTACATTATGTACATACGTATGATTCCATTCATTCATTCAACAACAACAGCACCTTGGGTGGTGGCTTGCCAACAAATTTAAACTTTTTTTTTTTCCAAACAGTATATATTTCCCTCCAATAACAATGAATATAAAGAGTAAGCTAAAAGGATCTGGTAATGAGTCGATTACACACGTATTTCCAAGTCATTTTTTCCCCTCTCCTGTAATGCTACTGTACCCCCCACCGGAGTAAACGGGTGTGCACATCAAAATATGGGGTGTCACACACACACTTACAATAACCATAATGGTGCACGTGGAGGAGAAAGGAATTATGGAGGGGAAATGTTGGGAATAATCATAACCATCATAACCACGGGATTTGACCACCAATTTTTTGAGGGCGTTTGTTTACATTACAAAAATTCTCTCTTAAGAGTCATGGTTGGGTAGTCAAAAGAGCTTATTATGAGACACTTTTCAATGTCACCGGCAAAAGCCGTGAGGGAGGCAATTTGAAAGGGGTAATGGCAATCACATTGACAGGGATATTGGTCAACGAGTGAGTCATGTGCCAATATGCACATGTCTTTTGATCATTTCTCCTGGAACTCATTAGAGCAGGGGATTTTGTAATTACATTTTAGTACTCAAATTATTATTTATGTCTCACCCTTGGAGAAAGATGGTGCCTTTTGGCATTGTCGGGTGTTGAACTTGAGGCGCTATTTTTATTTTTCATTTCAGAGTAGGTAATAGGGAGAGAGACAAACGACAGAGAAAGAGAGAGAGAGAGAGGGAAAGCGAGAGAGACGAGAGAGGAGCACAGATGACGACGGAGAGAGTCGGCATAATAATCGTTACGTCAAATGACAATTTTTTCCCCTTTATCTCTCATTTTATCCTCCCAAAAAAAAAGCTTTCTCGTAAAAGATGTATGTAGAGATGTTATCCTCCCATGGCGTAAAACAACAAGTGATAATAAAAAGTGTAAAAAAAATTAAAGATAAAAATTAAATGATGGTGCTAAAGAAAATTTGTTCAAAAAAAAAAACTGAGAAGAAAAGTTCATTTCATGGAGATGTGCTAATCCTTATACTTGACATAATATAATCACTCTCCATGAATAATATTAAAGTAGTTTGTAATAACCTTTAGAGAAACGGCTTGTTCAATGCCCTGAGCTTACAAAGAGGCAAGGAGTAACCAAAGTGTCTGGCCGTTCCGTCATTTTTCTTTCTTCTTCTTATTTTATTTATTTTTGCATATATTTGCATGAAGATTATTATTATTATGATTATCATTATTATTATAACAACTTGAAAAAGAGGTCTAGGTCTCGTACACTTGTACATTTAAAGAATCTTTTATATTATTGTTGCTATTATTGCACATATATTTTTCCACAACAGAGTACTTTTGTATACCTTGACCATATGTATGCTTTTTGTCTGTACCTATTAATTCTCATATAAAAAATACTTTTTTGTGGGGAAGATCAAGATATTATATTATGGTTGTACAATTCCCCATAAGATATATTGTACTTCATCACCAGCATCTTTCCTCCATTCTCTCAATTCTCCCTTATTGTCCATCTTTCTTTTTCTTTTTTCTTTCGTTGCAAAAGTAAATAGCCTCAAGCAAATGTTGCTCGTGCCTTGCCCTGTCTCAATCCCAATCCGTGCGGCGACATTATAAGAAAAATTGTGTACATAGATGTTGGAGGTGACAGAAAATACACCAAAAAGAACAGAAAAGAGCGGAGAGGAAAAAAAAGAAGGAAAAAATTGTGTACGTAATATGTATTTCTCTCAGATTTGTCTTCTTTTAAATTCCTTATGGGTTTTCAGCATTGACCCAGGTTCAGGAATAAGGTTACCAGGTTAAACAAACAAGACAAAATTTAAAAAAAGAGGGGCTTTCTGGGTTTCGTAATTGTTTTTACTCATTTCCATCTTCTTTACTACATACGTATGATTTTTTTTAGTCTTACTAAATAATTTGTATTCTAAAAGAAAAGATTTGGATCTAATACTTGTATGCATATACAGGTGTTCAATTGGACTTTATCGGAGCCCTCAATGCCTCTCGGGGGGATTTTCCATGTGTTTTTGGGGGACATCATTTTTACGTTTGAGAAATAAATGTATACATCATGTCTCTTTCTACTTAGGGTCAAAAGTCAATTTCACTGAAGACGGTTGAAATTGAAAAATCAAAAAGACAAATAGAAAATGACAGTATATAACGCACACCCATTTTTACAAGAAAATCAAACATGATCCGCCTCGTATATTACAAGTCGGCCTTTTTGGCGAATTTTAAATCCCTCCAAAAAGCCACGACGAACACTTTCAGACAAACAAATATTGAGATACCGAGTAACGCATTGAAAGAACCAAATGGCCCAAGGTATTTGCTCCATCTTACTCATATTTAAAATCCCCTTTGTTTCCCACGTGCTCCAAAAGAATTAATAAATGTGATGCCCAAAAGAACAAAAAAAATGTGTGTGAAGGTGATACGATCACTACTGTAAGTCATAGGACCAGCTGGAAAAAAAAAACAATTATATATTTTTTAAAATTATTGTAACCCTCTCTCATTTGTTTTGAAACAAAATGACTGATATTTCCATAGTTGATTATTATTTACATGATATTTACGTGGATTTTAAACCCTTTCAAAAATCAACCACTACAGATTACTACTCCAACTAATTGTTGATGGTGAGTTCGCACCTATAAATAGTGGGGAGGGGATTTTTTTTAAATCTTTACCATACATGTATATATATTTCCCTTTGTGGGAATGCTCTCAAGCGTATAGGAGTAAATGATGTTGCCTTGCTTATTATTACTACAAATTGCACCTGTAATTGAGGGTAACTCCAAGTAAAAGAAGGTCTTTTCTCTTAAAACACACACTCATCATGGTTGACCAAACGAATCGATCTGATTTCCATTTCTTTTACATAATTCACCTCCCCTCCTTTGGATTTGCTTATAATGTTGAAGAACAAAAAAAAAACAAATCCATGAATTGAGTCCACCTCCACATGTATGGTTTCGCTCTCTCTCTCATATATATATTTATATATAGATTTTAAGTAAAGGAAAAGGATGGAATGCGACCAATATACACGGATATCACTCTGCCGTGGAGGAAGGAGAAGCGTTTAAAAAAAGAGTTAAGGTTTCCTATTGTTATTATTATTTATATTTATACATATACATATATATACCCATGACGTACGGCCACTGTCGTAAACCAAGCGCAGAGAAAAGCAACAAATATATGTATACATATGTATACGGATACACACTTACATATACTGCTATATACATATACAAAACAAGTGGTGGCAGTTGCTGTAATACTAATAGTAGTAGTAGTAGTAGTAAGTCTCAAGTGCTTCCACACACCACGCCGTCATATTCAGAAGACCCCTATGTCATTAGTTAATTGCGAGGGTAGACAGCGTGTCAAATCAAATCAACTTCTCAGTCTCACTAATCATCTCATGGACTTAATATTTTATACACATTTTGTGAGCACATACAACAAAGGCCCTCTTTCCCTTTATTCCCCCCTTTTATCCTACTACCTTGTCCTGCCAGAAAAATCTACCTGTGTAACATACCTATATAGGTAGGCTTATGCATTCATACATATGTAATGCGCACCCGCTTTTTAACTAGCTATAACTAGCCTCACGATGGGGAAAGGCTTGTGTGAGGAAATGTGATGCTTTCATATACTATTCCTACATTAAGTATGTAATTATTATGTATATACATAATAATTACCAGGAGTGTCACATTGAACAAGGGGAGGGAGAAGGGGATTACGCGTATTGGGACAAGTAGGAAGGAGCAAATCACATTACGGTCAAGTGCATAATCATGGAAGATGAGGGCTCTTAAAAGCTTTTTTTGGAAGTGGCTACCAGATTATATTAGTTATTTTCTTGTATATTTTTTCCTCAACGCGTAATACGCTCTTCTTGTCAAGATTTTAAGCTCATATTATTTCGGAAAATAATGGGGTTGACGTCTTTCCTTTAACATGTCACCCGATATTGTCATAGATGTAGCATGAAAGAGACAGAGAGAGAGATAAAAAAAAACAATAGTGTTTGGAGAGATAGAATGCGCGAGAGAATCAAAGGCAATATCCTATGGGATAAAATGGCAACCTACTAAATAAAAGGGCGTGGGAGGACCAGAAATATATGAGCAAATTGATGGGCAAACTGGTCATGAAACTGAGCCCCAGGAGGGAGAAATAAGACAAATATGATCATAAACTGGAGGAGAAAGGCCGCCAGAGAGCAGAGAGAGAGAGAAAAAAAAAACTTCCAAACAATTTTGTCCCAAATAAGATTGGAAAGAGCAAACAGATCAAGAGTACTTTTTTGTTTTTATTTCTTTAAAGACCCTCATATAAGACTAAAAAAATATGGTAAAAGTCGGGGAAAGTACAAAGGATACAATGTTAGTATTCATTCCCATAAAGTATTCATTTTCCCCAGTGCACTCTTTTCCCTCCTCACTGTTCCATCTTTCCCTGCTCCTCCTCCAACGGAAACTTTCTCCCTGACTCCATTCCTTTTTCGGCATTTCCCAGACTTAGTCCTGAGGAAAGAAAAAGTTGAGACAAAGGCTCTGGAGACTCTCCTTTAATACTTAGTGTACACGAGGGAAGTCTCTCCAAGAGGAAAAAAATTGGTATTGTACCATTTTTAACACTACCACACTATAAGATTTTATTATGTGCACTATATTATGTTTATATATATTTTTTTTACCAATGTCCTTTCTTACCCCTCGCAGTAATACATACACATACATATGTATGCTTGATTCCAGCCACACTCTGTGAGTTGAGACAAATCGTTGGAGAAAATGAACTTGACATTGAGAAACGAGGAGGCTATAGTGCCATGCTTTTTCCCCTTTCCCTTGGATACTTTTTTTTTTCTTCCGAACCATTTCTTATGGATGGAGAAAATATGTATGGGTATATTTAATGGACAGAACTTTTTTGTTTGTTTTTCTATTCTCAAACAAGTAATAGAGGAAGGAGGGGGAAAAGGGGGATTCAAGTGGGCAAAAAGAAACAAAAGAATAAAGAGAAAGTTTTAGGGGGAGAGAAAGGGAGAAATCCGTTTTATTCCTCCGTTTGCGGTGAACACGTGGCTTTTCTTTTTTTTTACATACGGAGAAAGGAAATGATTTTCCCTCCGAATGTTTTCATTTCCTTCTTTTTGTATGTAAAAGAAACAAAGTCTTTGTTCTTCCCTCATTTGAATTGCATGTAAAGACCCAAGGTTTTAGAATAAACTTGGACTCCGGCACATGTTTCTCTGTGAATACTCCCATTTTTTCCATTCAAGTGATGAAAAAAGTACATTTCAACTTGAAAATGCTTAAGGATTTTAATCTCTTTCAACATTCCCTTTCCTCCAGAGCTTATCTTTCTCCCTGGCTCACCTCGTCTCCAAGTACTATGCTTCTAAACTTATGCTTTGGAAGTCTTTTCAAAAAAAAGGAAACAAAAAGGAATTGCATCCCATAAATAATGCTGTGAGAACACACTCCAGAAAATCCCGTGATATTTATTGTAGGAAATACTTTTCTCTCTCTCTTCCTTTTCCTTTTATTATGATTACATTACTACACAAAAGTACGCCCGTAAGCCTGGGACAGAATTTGAATACAACTCTTGTACGGAGCACACAAAACGGAAGCGGGAAATGAAAGAATTTAAAAGCAAAATCTCTGCACATAATAAATTCAATTTTTTTCATATGGCAAATAAATGCCCACTTTCTCTGATTGTATATTGTTTTTTAAAAATCGGCCTTTTAAAGAGACACTAAAAAAATATTTGAGAAATATTTTTCTTATTCCTCAAATTCTTTCACCAAAAATTCCAGGTGGACAGCATCTGCTGTGTTTATGTAAAGTTGCCATACCACGGTCTGGCTCTGATAAATGATGCAGGCGATGCGCCTGCTGCTACTTTCTGCTTTCACTCCCCCATCAATTGTCTTCTCCATAATGTTCGGAGCTTTTACGGAGATGCGCCTCTATGTATTTAAATGACCGTGTCTCCATGGGATGGAAATCTATGTTGTTGCATAAACACATCCTAGAACTGTTCTCAGCCCTTTTGTATTCCCCGTGTCTCCACCGTGTGGAGGACAGAGAGACATTCAGAAATGGCCGGAGAAGATGTGGACGAAGTAAACCCCAAGAAATAAATAGGATCCAGGTTAAGAGAGAAAGGAAGGAACAGAGAGAAAGCACAGAAAAATGAGAGGGAGAGAGGAACAGGAAAATAACGAGAAATAGTGAAGGGGAGAGAGAGTGTGAAACACAGAGAGCGAGCGACAGAGAGAGAGAGGAAAACCAACCGAGCGGCAGAGAAAGAAAAAGCGCGAGAGAGAAGCAAAACCGTCAAAGAGAGAAAGAGGGAGGAAAACAGACAGAGATAGAAGAACGGGGAGAAATACAGAGAAAGAAGGAGAAAGAGAGGAAAAACAACGGAGAGAGCAAGAGAGAAAGAGACGAAAACCGACGGACAGAGAAAGATAAAGAGATAGAAAGAGAGAAAAACCGACGGACAGAGAAAGATAAAGAGAGAAAAAGAGAGAAAAACCGACGGACAGAGAAAGAGGGAGAAAGAGAGGAAAACCAACAGAGAGAAAGAGAGGAAAACCGACAGAGAGAGAAAGAGAGGAAAACTGATAGAGAAAGAAAGAGGAAAACTGACAGAGAAAGAAAGAGGAAAATCGACACCGAGACAGACAAAGAGAGGAAAACCGACAGAGAAGGAAAGAGGAAAATCGACACCGAGACAGACAAAGAGAGGAAGACCGACAGAGAGAGAAGAAAGGACAGAAATAGAGAGAAAGAGAAAGAAAGAGAGCGAAAGAGCAAGAGAGAGTGAAAACCGACAGAGAAAGAAAGAGAGAAGAAAACGGACACAGAGAGAGAAAGAGAGAGGAAAACCGACAGAGAGAGCAAAGAAAGAGAGAGGAAAACCGACGAAGAGAGCAAAGAAAGGAGAGAAATAGAGAAAAAGAGGAAGCAAGAGCGAGAGAGAGAAAGAGAAAAACCGACAAAGAGAGAAAAAGAGAGGAAAACCGACAGAGAGAGAAAGAGAGAGGAAAACTGACAGAGAGAGAGAAGAACGGAGAGAGAAAGAGGGAGAAAGAGAGATAAACAGAGACATCGTGAGTAAGAGAGAAAAACAAGAGAGCGAAAGAGAGAGAGATGTTGTAGAAGGAAATTCGTCCAAGGAAGAAGCGAAAGAGCTCACTCAGGACAAACGAAACTAGCCATTTTGTAAATGAAACGAAGAGTCTAAATGGCAACGTGACTTTCTTCCTATTGTGACAGGGAAAGAATAGAGAAAAAAACCGCATCATCATCTATGACACCTGCACGTCCGCAGAAGAAGAAGGGAAAATGCAGAGACTGACAATATGTGGCATGAGTAGAAGGAGAGAAGCTGAGGGACAAGAGTAAAAGGATGTGCATGTATGCAGAAATGGTGGTGGAATAATGGGATTGTGTACACACTTGGAGGTACAGAGAGAATGCCATAGGGCCACTGCAACCATTGCCCCTGCCCTGTACCAAAAAGCACATTGTAGCACTATACCCACGATCGAATACAGTGGTAGAGGCTAAGGTAGTAGCAGTTGCTGTTGCTTCTAATGCGCTGGACTCTCAGTATTCACGTAAGAGAGAGAAAAAAATATAGGCAGGTGAAGGATATTACAGTTCTATTTTTTTTCCTTTTTACCTATGTGCGTACCCACATACCAATGCACAAGGAGAGAAAATGAAAAAGAAAGCGAAAGTTTGACCAAGTTTCGTTTTTTTTTCTCTGTACTCATACAAATGCAGTTTGTATAAGGGGAGAAAAAAACGGCAAAGTGTTCTTCATTCGTATTTACATTGACGTATTCTTTGTTATTAAAAACAAAAAAAAAGTACATTAAAAAGTACATTTCTCTTCCTTTTGTCCACTTGAATTCCTTTGAGGAGGGACAAGTTGAGTGGGGAAGATATAAATCATATTTTTATACGGCAATTTTCCCTGTGACAAGCAAGTGCTCGTAAGAGCTTGTAATAGTAGATTCCCCTGAAAAAACGTTTGTTGACTGTAATCTTTTGAAAAAATTCTCACGTGAGATATTTCATCAATTATGATTAGAATGATTAAATCAAAGCAAAAAACCAAATTCCAGGTAATATCTCCAACAAAAAATGTTTTTGGGTTCAACTTAGAGATAATGTAAGTTTCACTAATGAGTTCCCCGAATTTGTCATTATCGTCCAACTTCATAATGGAATTATGCAGGCAAATATTCTTTCCCTGTGCAAATTGGGACAATGATTTTAATTTTCAAGATTAAACACCATATCTTGCATGGCAAATATTTGTATGAGTAAAAAATTATATTTTTAATATTTGCATTCAATTATTTAAAATAATAAAAAATAGTAAATTCCTTTGTTTATACAGTGTAATTCCGCAATAAAGTCTTGATGGAGATGGAAATTTTGATACAAGCCTGGGGAATACTAATGGGTAGAAAGGGTTTGAAGAGACTTTAACAAACGTTGTATTGACAACTGATGGAGAAGATAAAGAAAAATAAATAGATAAAAGGGTGATAACACGGTTTGAGTTGACACAAAATCAGTCATTAGCATCTTGCTCAGGCGCCGGCGGATGAGACATATGGTCAAGTTCTGCCATAAGAACTTCCCTTGCAGTATTCATCAGGACTTTGTGGAGATGATTAGTATCAGTATTTTTTTTTTGTTCACAGTTAAAGGTTTCTATAATAATGCACCAACGACAATGACAATCATTGTTATGCATTTACTACCACTACTATTTCCTCTCTTTCTCGACATTCATCCTCACCTACTTTTCCCCACACTTGCACTCAAACACTCTCTCCTGATTGTCTCTGACATCATTCTTTCTCCCTTATTAAAGTACATGTTCGGAGAGAGGAGAATCCCTAATATGCCAATGGAAATCACCCACCTTTTTCATCATCCAACAAATTTTTATTCCGTGGGCATCATAACGTGAAAGGAGTGGGACAAAATAACATTTAATCTGCGCACTCAAAAATCTTACCCATATTGGTATTATGTATACTATCGTCTGTATATACAAATAATGTCTTCATTTCCCTTGTTCATATGAATATATACTTATGTCAAGTATGGACATATTTCTATTCACACCGCATTGTTTTTTCCCGTTTTTTTTCTCTAAATTTCAACAAGTTATTAACAAGTAATGTGTTTGCCAGTTTAAAAAAAAGCGGTTTCCCCCCTTTTTTGCGTATTGATTCCCTAGTTAACAGAAAATCATTTATCACACTTGTCTTTTTTTTTCGAATGGATTATGCACGCTTTTTATTTCGCATATATATTTTTTTTTGTTATCTCTGTAAAATGCATTGTTGCAATCAGAGAAGGTACAAATATTTGTAAAAGGGAAAGAATGGTCGGTACTTGTGCTTTGATGGAATGTAGGCCAAAAACCTTCCCTTGACCCTGTTGGAAAGTGCCCGCTTTGACAATTATTGTTTTTTCCCCTTTGTTTTCCCGTGGCCACTACAAGTCTTTATTTACCATAATAATGCATTTTCCTATCCTATAAGACAATAATACTATATATTTTTTTTCTAAAAATATATTATATCCCTTTTGTCGTACAAAAACAAATCCTCTTTTCATGTCTTCATTCATCCAATTTAACCGGCAATTTCGGGTCTGAGAGAGGACTTAAGCTCAAGGAAAATTTCCATCATGAACTCAATTCCACCGTAACTACAATGAATGAGGGGAATGTATGGGAAATTCCCAACTCCACTCTCCAAAAGGAAGACGAACAAAAGGAATGAACCCCCCCCCAAAAAAAAAAATTTATTCAATTTACTATATTCCCCCAAAAGAAACCAGATCAGGAAGATTATAAACTTGCACATTTCCATCCCTTTCCGTTTCCAAACCTATATAGAAAGTGCATCAGAGAAGGGGGAAAACTCATTGAAAATTCCTGAAAATGAGGGTGATTTTTTTCACCTGGTAACATATACAATCTTCACAAAAAAAATGGCTGATATGGTACATAATACTTTGTATAACCAGGAGGAAGATGAATTATATTTTTTTTTTTTGCAGTCAGAGAACTTGACCACACAAGTAATCTCTTGACGGTAAGCTGATCTTCTTCCTCCTCCATCGGAAAGGGGTAAAAGACTCAATGATTGAGAGATATAATTCATATGCCTTCATAAATCAATAGTAGAACAAAAACAAATGAAACTGATTCTCCCCTTCCCCTCCTTCCTCTCCACACCAAACAAATGTGGCCCAGTCACTTGCATTACCTACCCATAACACCATTTGTCTGTGCCATGAGTTACATACATTATAATGTTAATATGTAAAGTAACTACCACTATTACTGACACTTGAACGGATACGCTCATATGAGTGACTATACATAGTCATACCACGGCGAAAAGTACAGCATTTAAGGAAGACAGATAGACCTGGTGAGATGAAAAGTATGGGAAAATTACATACAAATTTGTACAGTTCCCTACTACAGAAAGACTTTCGAGGAGGAATGTGGAAATGGGGGGGGGGGGAAATTAGTGAATGTAGTCCATCAAAAAAGATATAGAGAATAGTAGCTCAAAACTTGCTCCGCACACACTTGCATGTATTTATTAAATTATTATTATCTTTTCCCATACACATATATACCTGCATGTATATACATTGGATCATATATAAAGGACAAGACGACCAAGAAGAAGAGAAGAGAGATGAAATGGAAGAGAGTCAAAACACTCAAGTGGTTTTGTCCTGAATTTCAAACGCCTTTAAAAAAAACAAAAGCTCTTGTGTGTGTATATACATATGTACAATATGTATGCCTATATGTACGCACATGTGTGAGTAACCACAAAGCTTCAAACTTGTTTCGTCTATAGCCCCCATGTATCCCCTCAACACACACTTATTTGTGTGTACACTCGTAGTAAAAGAAAAAAAAATACACGCATAAAAATCACACACACACAGGTGTAGCACCACAAAGGAGACGCATTCTAACCCTTTATTTTATATTGGGCAGATTCTCCTCATTTAATCTGATGACGAGTTTCTATATGTATATACATTTTCTCATCTTCTCCCCTTCTTCTTCGTCTCCTTCCTTTGAGTACCTATCAGGACATTGCTCTTCTCTCAATCCTGTAATCATCCTCCATTTCTAGTACAATTGAAACAAAATAAAGAAGAAGAAGAAACAGTAAATTGAATTAGCTTTTCTAATAAAATGTGAGTGTATTAAAAAGAACCCACACACATGCACACACAACATGCGTTTCTATTAACTTAGTCGGGATTATATGTACAATTTACACACGTTCAAGGGAAGAAAAAAAAGGAAAACAAACTGAATTAGTTGCAAGAGAGAGAGAGAGAGAAATCAGATCTGTCCTATAGAGAAAAAACCACGTTCATTTCTCCAAATCATTCTCTTATATGATAAACTCTAGTGCATACAAAATACTGAGCCTTTTATACAATCAACAGCTCTCCATTTCCACTCTGATATTTTATCCAAGTGATGCATACGTCCTTTTGAGCCCAGATAGACGTCTTCTCTAGGGGGTTTTTGCACGGAGATGAAATCCACTAATTGCATACATTTCAACTCCGCGCATTTGTGCAGTGGTGGACAATAGGAGGAGGGGAAGAGGGAGAGGATGAGTGATTATTGAGAAAATAATTGAGGAGAAGAGAAACAAAATAAAAGGTTTCAAAAGATACGCAAAATAAAATCAGGATTCAAACATTAAAGGGAATGAACCAGTAAAGGAATAAACCCCGGGGCAGATGACAGTTTGTGAGTGACACATTCAGTGGTTAATTAGAGAGAAAAATTAGCCAGTTGTACGACGTGCTACATGAATCGACAAGAAGTACAACGTACAAATCCCATTTGACTACTGATGACTTGGTGGTTGGGGAAGAATTCAATGAAACATTTAAATTCCCCACCTAAATAAATGGGTTTTTGTATCAACTCCCCATGCTTGTTTGCTTAGTAGATTCGTGCTTGATGCATTCAAATGAATTGTGTGTGAATTTGTAATGAAGATGATCTAATTTTAATAGGCCAATCAACATCTTTTCAAGTGAAGTTTCTCTTACCTGAAGAAGCAATATTGCCATAAAATCATATTTGAAGTCATTCGGAAGCAAAAAGGATGGTCATCCCAATTAAAACCCAGATTCCAAGTGGAGTTCACATGAAAAAAAAAAAAACAAACACAGGCATCGACATTAGATTTGATGGAGGTAATTAATGTTAATTGAATGAAGCAATTAGAACTTCTACAAGGGAAAACAATATGTTTTCTCCGTTCATTAAAGTCAGAAAGCACAGATTGTAAAGGGGAAATTTGTGCCTCCCCCCCCCCAAATCAGCCATTCTAGTTAATTATTATGTAGGATATGTCCTACGTATGTAATACAAGGGAGGAAAAACACTCCCAATGCCTTGTAATAGTAGTCCAGCGAGTGAGTGGCGGTTCATAAATAATTACGTGAGTAGGTGAAATAACCAGGGGTCTAACCCAATAAATTCCCATTATGTATATTTATCACCTCAGACAAAAAAGCACAAGAGTTATGTCCATCGCCAAACTCGCAAAGCTTTCTTGTAGTATGTACAGGCGTACATATAATATAAGCCTAACCCATGAAATGTGAGACTTTACTCACAATTAGTCTGTCCGGATCAAATGTGTATATACAAATCAAATACGAACACATGGATCACTTTACCGTATTTAATATTTTCAATGCACTCGCACATTTGTGCTCTTTCAAGCACATGGGCAGGTGTTGTAAATTCTTGTAGTACGTCCATACATATACAATATACACAGACGGTATACCTATACATGTCCGAGATTTTGGTATATCCCTATACATATTCATACATATGGAAGCACTCTGTTTTAACGAATGTATTCAATTGGTATGGCGCGTACGGCAGAGCGCGAGCCACAACATGTCCATGTGTGTAGTAATAAGTTAGTAGGTAAATGGAAGAACCTAATTTTTTTCACAGCCGACCCCTCCTTAAAACAAATCACTGACTAATACTGCTCCTTATGACTTGTTCCTTATGCATTCATGAGCAATAATGATTCTACATGGGAATATGCAATCTTTTATTGTTGTTATGGTAAAAGATAGTATTATTATCATCTTTGGGGGGAGCTAACCTCAATATGAGACAAAGGGAAATGGAGAGAGAGAGAGGGGAAAGAGAAAGAAGGAAAAGAGAGAGGAAAGAGGAAAAAGGGATAGAGAGAGAGAGAGAGAGAGAGAGAGAAAGGAGACAGAAAAGGGAAGGATTTTAAATTCCAGAGTATGTTGCAATCTCGAAAGGCTTGCGGGGATACATAAGTTTTTAAACACAGCTTTGCATCTGTATACATTCGTATTCCCTTCATAGAAATAAATGGAAGTTATACCCTGATTCCCAATCCATCACATTCGTATACATATACAGACAGAAAAAAAAACAAATGAAATCCTATTTATCGAATTTTGTCAGACTCCACAGCATCCAAAGGTACGCCGCATCCCATATTGGAATACGGTCTCGTAGCAATTCTACTACGTCCATCATGCACTTTCTCATGTCACACATTCCAATAATCCATCTCCATTTCCCTTATTATGATGACGCTAAAAAGCGGATAGGAACGTCGGGCGAGAGAAGAGAACGGCAGCCACTATCAGCTCTGTCTCTCCCCCTCACAAAAGAATTGTGGCATTGATATATAAAGATTGATTGAGGAACTGGGAGAAATATTTGAGATTAGGTGGATGAGGAGGGGCGACAGGAGAGGAAGAGACAAAGACGGACTGGAGACCTTCTATTCTCCGGGCTTCAACCGCAGTAATAATAAAGGTGGAAGAACTGGAGAGGAAAAGTGCACTCAGGAAAGTGGAGGAAATGAGAAAACAAACACTATGGAGTTTAAGGAAGGAGTTGAGGCTGGGAGAAGACTTGAAGAAATGGGAGACATTCAAGGATCTGGACAGAAAAAGAGACTGAGAGCGAGAAGAAAAGAGAAACAGAGAGAAAGCGACAGAAACAGAGAGAAAGAGAACGAAAAATAGAGAAAGAGAGGGAAAGAGAGAGAAAGAGAGAGAAAGAGAGAGACACGGTAAGGTAAAAGTGGTGAATAATCGAGTGGAAAGAGAGAGACAAGTGAAAGGGAATCAGATGCCAAAATGGAGCTTTCATTTTCCCCACGTCATAGTGCGAGAGAAATGGAGGGAAAAACTGGAGGAAATGGAAGAGTCATAGAAACCCAATTCAACAACCGAGACTTGGAGCATTGGGAAAAGGATAAGAGGGAAATGATCATTGAAGGACGGATGCGGCTGACAATTTGTCAAGAGCAGACGCAACATTTTATGGGTGAGATGGTCTTTTTTTTCGTATAAAGTACTACTTGCATTCTTGCATCGAATGGTTGAACCCCGCTCTGTCTTTCTGGATGCTAGTGTGGACAAATTCACTTATAAAAAAAACTTGGCTATTCTCAAGGGAAGTGTAGTCAAAGAGAGACCGAGAGACAGAGAGAGAAAGAAGAAAATGTGTGACAAGGCGGGAAACTGTTGCTCATCAAGTTAAGTAACTCGTTTAGATTATGATTATACACTTTCCATGTGTGCACAAACCTACAGCGAAAAAAAGAAGAAAATACAAGAGCATTCCAACTACCACGGTACGTATGGGTAAAAAAACAAAGCAATTGACTCTCTTTTGTCATTTCAAAAATTGGAGAAACATTCAACTCGACACTTTGCAATGGAAATTGAAACAAGGAAGATTGAATTGACTTAACATTCCGTGAGTACACTGTTTTTTTTTTACGTGATCGCAAAAAAAAAGCTGCGACAACTCTCCAATTTCTACCATAAAAGGAAATGTGCAGATGCAAAAAAAAAATCGTCCACTGTGGTACTATGTACTTGGAAGAAAACTTTACTAATAATTTCTTTTAAAAATTGAAGATGTTGTGGAGAAATTATAGGAGAAATAAATTGTCTAGAAAATTAAATGAATGTCAGGCAATGGCAGAAATACAAAAAAAAATACAAATGCATATGGCGTGTACAGACAAGGTAAAAAAATCATAACATTTTTTTAAAGAAGAAATTCAAAGCAAAAAGGGTGACAGGGATGGTGATGGTATGGACTGTTAATAACGCTGTTGGATGTGATAATAAATAATCAGTGGGAAATAATAATAATAATGAATAATTCTTCCCCTGACATTGCCAAATTTCAGGAGATTTATCATTGTTTTTTTTTTTTTTTAAAGCTCACAGTGTGTATTTATGACTTTCACAAAGTGAGAGTGAATGGTGTTGGAGTAATTTACACACTTGCTACACCATCACTGTGTGACAGAGATTTTCGACTCTTTTTTGTTGTTGCTTTGTTCCCATTCAAATTATCCAACCTTTCCCTTTCCTCGATCGTGTCCTATCAATTTTATATAACGACACCTACGACAAGTTCTTTTCAATAAACTTTGTGAAAATTCTCCATTCTGTAGGGAGGGAAGCTTCTTTTTAACAACTCTCGTAACGTGATTTTTTTTCCGGGAATAAACTCCGCAGAGAGAGAGAGAGAGAGAGAGAGAGTGCTCCACAAATTAATGACTATTTCTAACACCAACAAAATATACCGGGAGAGATTAAACTACATAGCAGTTCCTTTTTTTTTACGACGGAGATTGTCAGGAGATAATTATTCCAGGAACATAAAATCTGAAATGGGAGGCACACGCAACCAATAAGTCTTCCAGAATTTCCTTCATTAGAATACGCAGAGCGTACCTTATGTGTACCAACAAAAAATAACCTCCTTAGTATGTACACCATTAACCAGTACCATTATTGAATGACCTAAATAGAATGGCAAGAAATTTCCTGGAGAACTGAATATTCTTTACTTCTACTTCAAATGGGAGTAAATAACATATTTCCAGGTATTTATCTCCAAAAATCGCCTAAAAACCTCTCCAGATTAAAAAACGTACCTCCCTCTCATTATGTAAATACTAGTTGATTGATGAAACTGGTCACAAAATGTCATTTTGTGAATATAAAAAAGTTAATAATTATACAAAACATAATTAAAATTTAATAAAAAATTGAAGTAACGTTTAAAAACGATGGTACAATGCCATTTTTCAAGAATCACTTCGAAACATTGAGATGAATGGACGTTGGGGCAAGTTGATTTGACAGCATCAAAACTGCATCGGTTAATTGCATTACGCATGGCACTAAAAGAAATCTTTGACAACTATTTTGATAGTAATCAACTGATCTTAATTATTATACAGCTATGAATTACTGTATTAATGTGACTAATTCGCACCCTTTAATTTCCACCTCTTTGAACATCACCTTTGCAAATATAGATGTATTTATGGAGAAAATGTGAAGACACTCAACCACGAATTATTTCGTCGAGACTATACCTGCCATCACCGGTATTTATTCTTTTTGGGGTTCATAACCCTTCACAAATTCTGCTGTGAGAGAGGCTACATAAGAATATATCAAGTCCAGAGGGACAAGTAATAGGAATTTGCTGATTTTCATCACCATTTTATTTGCTTTTCTCACGCAAGCCTAATCATCACCATCTCCTCCTGTTTCTCCTCCTGCTGACAGAAGGGGGAAAAAAGAAGCAATAATTGAATGACAGAGCAACTATTATCATCATTGTCTATACACTATATTATACACATTACCATATTCTCTTTCCATATTACATGACCGTTGAATAGTGTGGGTGCATACAGTAGTTGTGAGTGTAACGGGATTCACCTTGCAATGCATTCTCATGTCTTGGCTCTTATGCAAAAAAAAAGTTTTTAAATACAAATGGTCCCGTTATACGAACCAAGTTAATTTTTCCTATTTCATTTCCTTCGCCCATTAAAAGAATAAAGAGATGCGAAGAGAGAATGTATGTATAAACATTACTTGTGCATGGAATGAGAACAAAAGCACGGATGAGTAAGACAGTGATGAAGATGAGATACAATTATTATGAGACTATTACCACCAGGATTTTTTGACAGTTCCCCTTAATGAACCTATGGGCTCATCGGGATATTTTTAAACATTAAGTCATTTTTTTTTTTTTTTTTTTTTACCTTTTTAATAAATTTTTCTTGCCGACACCCGAAATTTTTGGAGCTCAAATCACCTTTAAATATTTGTATAAAAACCTTATTCAGCACCACTCCAATGTAAGTTTTTCAATGGCGTCCAATATGTATGTACATACATTTATTTAAATTCGAAACTGGAATATTGGGATAGGAATGACTTCTTAATAGACAAGACATGTTCTATAAATACTGCACAGAAATGGAACTTTTCTGAAATGAAAATTACTTTAGCATGGTGGCTGGTTTCATAAAAGCATTAAAAATTATTTAGGCCCAATTCTACATGTCTGTAAAAAACTTATATAACCGTTTTTACATTGCCACCAAGGAAAAAAATCCTCCTTGAGAAGATTTTCTAAGAATGTTTCCCTCCGAAAAAAAAACGAAAATACTACAGAGAAGTTATAACGTGTGTTAAAATGGTGTGAAGGAAGGCGTAAAATTGTTAGGGAGAAGCCCGAGAGATGTATAGGGAGAATGATTAGCATAGAAAACTACTTTTTAATAAAGGAGAAATGGAAAAGTGAACGGAAGAAGTCTAATTACGTCTAAAGTAAATCCCCTTTGGATTATAGAATGAAATTTCCCCGAAATTTCATTTCCTCCCTTTCCCCCTTGCATATATAGTAATACAGGGAATCCAAGTTCACTTGGAGAATCTCTTTCTCTCCAACGCATTTCTTCCCTCCTCTCTCTCTCATGTCCTCTTTCACCCTCCTCTAGTAGAAATGGAGCTTGTGGAGCCTTTAATTCCCCTCCAGGAGTTTAAGCACTATAGTATACATAAGAATATTTGTACCAGTAGGACCCGGACAAAAAAAAATGCTTTCTCCTCAACCACCGTCCTTTCTCCCCGTTACATAACCCACTTTTTTTCTCCTTGACTGTACTACCAACGTCCATGGGAAATGTATAGCAATAGCAGTTGGACTAGTATTAAACCCTTTTGTATCTGTACAAAATATTCTAAGGGTCCCTCCCTCCAACAATTTTTTATGGTTATGTACACATATTCCGTCCCCCATTTTTCTATGGGGTGTTGGAAGAGGGGAAAAAGCGCTTACTTTCCTGGTAAGTGCAATTTCCTTGTCATAAATACGCTGGGTGCGAAGGAGCAAATTCATGGGACAGGGTGTTAAATCTAGTTGGTGGAATGGCCATTATTATGAATATCCCACGCTCCCTCCAGTTTTTCTATAGCTTTCTCCTCCAAGAAAGAATTCAAATCTCTCCTATTGCCAAAATCCCTAAGTGTTTATGCCCAACCGGAGGAATACAGGGTGAAAAATGTACTGTGACTATAGACTTTTTTTTATATATATTCCCCCTTTTTTTTCTTTCTAGGTACGTGTGACAATTACGCGGGGAAATCATTGAATGTCAGTTCAGACAACTAATTATTTGAGATGATCAATTCTTCCTTGTTATACGTAAATTTGTGTTATTGCTATATAAGAATGCTAAGATAGAGCACGTCGAAACGGTGACAATAAGGACTTGCATAAGGATGCCAAATGGACAATACAATGTCGTGAGAGGGGTGCCCTTTTCAAAGTGGATGTACATAATATGCATTTGGTCATAAGTTACATATAGACATACACACACGCGTTTCCGGTGTCTCCTGTGGCCTTTGGTACATTGGTACATTTTTTGTGTATTTTTTTGACACAGTGGAAATGAAGAGATTTGCTGGAGGAGAGGAAAGAGTGGAGGCACATAAATGGGAGAGTCGTGAAAATAAATGTTACGCTTGTTCTTTTTCCACTTACACTATCACATTTTATGACGGCAAGTACTTTTTTTTTTATATAGATGTGATAGTGGATTACGGTACAAGTCAGTCATTGTAGGGGGAAAAAATTCTCAGGCGTCTTCTTCTCCTCCACCTTTTCCCTTCTTTCTCTTCTTGTCCTCCCTCTAACTCCCCTCCTCACATTAAATATTAGTATCTTGTATGCCGTAACATGGCTATATAAGCTTTTGTACACGGCTATTACCACCACTACAAGGGCTACACACTTTCTTCCACACTTTTCCTTTAGTATCTTTCCAACGGTCGTAATTATGACCATGTGAATTTTTTCCCCTTTTCTCTCTCTCTCTCTCTCTCTCTCTAATATCCTGAACAAAAAACGACTACATGCCTTAAAGGAGATGGAAAAGAGATGAAAAGAACAACAATGAGAAAATAAATGGTACAGCACAAGGAACGAGACACTTGCGCTTTTTTTCTATTTTGGAAAAAAAAATCTGTATATTAGATTTTATGAGAGCACGTGTATACTCTCTCCTACATTTTCTCTCTTTCTCTTTCCTTGTCTCTCTTGTAACTCTCTTTCTGCCTCTCTCTCTTTCCCTGTCTCTCTTGTATCTCTATTTCTCTCTCTCTCTCTCTTTCGCTGTCTTGTATCTTTCCTTCTCTGTGTCTTTCTCTGTATCTCTCTCTGCATTTATCTCTGTGTCTCTGGTCTGTGTGTCTCTCTCTGTACATATCTCTGTTTCTCTTTGTGTCTCTGTCTGTGTCTCTCTGTGTCTCTCTCAGTACATCTCTCTGTCTCTCTCTGTACATCTCTCTGTGTCTCTCTCTGTACATCTCTCTGTGTCTCTCTCTGTACATCTCTCTGTGTCTCTCTATGTACATCTCTCTGTGTCTCTCTATGTACATCTCTCTGTCTCTCTCTGTACATCTCTCTGTGTCTCTCTCTGTACATCTCTCTGTGTCTCTCTCTGTACATC
>JAQGBT010002904.1:0-21854 GCA_034698585.1 Disparrhopalites patrizii | reverse complement strand
TCTTATTATTTTGGTTTTTTCGTCTTTCTTTTGACTTTCTTATTATTTTGGTTTTTCCGTCTTTCTTTTGACTTTCTCTTTATTTTGATGTTTTTCGTCGTTTTTTTGACTTTCTCATTATTTTGATTTTTCCGTCTTTCGGCTCACTTTCTCTTTATTTTGATGTTTTTCGTCTTTCTTTTGACTTTCTTATTATTTTGGTTTTTTCGTCTTTCTTTTGACTTTCTTATTATTTTGGTTTTTCCGTCTTTCTTTTGACTTTCTTATTATTTTGGTTTTTTCGTCTTTCTTTTGACTTTCTCTTTATTATTAATTTTTCTGTCTTTCGACTCACTTTCTCTTTATTGACTCTATTTTCTTCTTTCTGTCTCTCTATCTTTAATTTATTCTCTGCGCTGCTTCTCTTTCTTCCTCGTTCCCCTGCAATATCTCTTTATCCGTCTTCGTTTCCTCGTTGCCCGTCCATCTTACATACATGCAGATATGTAAAATTGTCAAAAAATCTACTTTTTCTCTACGTACCAACGGACGTTAGCTACTAACATGTGTACCACCCTTCCCCTATACCACTGGTGGCTGCTGAAGCCACGTGGGAGCTGGTACATATTACGTCATCCTTTTTCCGGGTCAAAGGGACTGACTGACCCCTGTGGTGATGACAGAATAGCATTGCCGTAAATGGAAGGGTCTGAGGGACTGACTGACCCCGATTGATGACGTCATATGTACTACTTCCCCGTAGGTTTAGATTAGTAATTATTTAAATGCAAACTCTGCCGAGATAATAGCCGAATTAAAATTGTATGGACTCAAAAAATAAGTAGATGATTATTCCCGATGTGTTTACATAGGAATTACAATGTATGCAATTAATGTCGGAACAGTAATCATCCTAATAGCTGGGTAAATCATAGCCACACGAAATTTGCGACCAGGAAACCAGCTCTTCGAGGAAGCAAGGGGATGGTTCAGAATGCAAACTAAGGGAAATGACAGAGGCATAATTAATTTCTACAAAATATAAGCAAATTGCAAAGAATATTTTACTTGGCTTGAGACAGCAGACGGCATAATCCCCAAAGGGACTCAAGCTACACTTGTGCGTGGAGGGGCAAGATGAGGCTGAAGGTCCGCAGGTGATTCTTTCTCCAGTCAAAGGATGATCCAGAGGATCTCCATAGCCACAAGGATTGTCCAGGCGCGGGAGACAGACGGGGACGGGCGGGCAGGGCTCGGACAGGCAACTCACTTCCATCAACCGACATTCCTCGTGGATCCCATTGCACCTCGTCCCCTCACAAGGGTCCTTGCAGGCACAAGTGGGACAGCCGGACTCATTTAGTTTGTAGCCCAGAGGGCAGTTCATGGCACAGGAACGTTCCGGACATTTATTTGGCACTGTTTCAGTCCTCAGAAGATGTTAGACATTTCCGTTGTTTCTCGAAGTTAAATTTGTTTTTAGCTTTTTAAAAATATTTTTTTACCTCTACAGTTGGGTTGCGCTCCAGGCTGTCTTCTCGTCCCAGGGATTTCCTCCCCAGCCTCGTCCACACACCAACAGACACGTGACACGGGGTGACATTGAATGGGCTCGAATCCGCCGTTGTCATCCCGACATCTGGGGATGTACGCTCGCTGGGCCGGAATCCCGCTCTCCCGAACCTTGTGCTCAATAATGAGCTTTTGGTGCTGACACGCTACAGAACACACACATGACTAATTACATATGTACACACACAGACGCCTAATATCGAATTTGTCCCTAATATAATGTATTCACTGCCCACAGACTGTCATTAAGCCTGCTCTCTCTCTCTCTCCTTCTGTCTCTCTCTCTCTTTCACTCTTTCTCTCGCATTTCCTCCCATTTGTAGCGCAGGGAAAACGGCTCTGGTAATTAAACGGTTTCACACACGCAACGGCATTAATTTTTTTTTTTACACCAGCTAAATATCCTGCATTTAGAACAGAATGGTACAAGCGTGGTTGAGCTTTTAAATGTGATTTTTTCGCTTTTTTTCACTGAATTTTTTTCTTATTTGTAAGCCTGAGGGGGTGAAAGGTTAACTTTTTAATTTTAACGTCAAGGTATAGCTCACTCAACCATCACATGAATTTCTTATCGTTGCACCGCTTCTGTATGCTCTCAAATCTGATTATTTCTGCACTGCTATCATTCTAGAAACGACCAGCATCGTTTTAAATAGAACAAAATTTAGCCCAGCTTTTAAATGTAATTATGCACTAATGTAATTAGTCGTTTTAAATGTAAATGTCCTGTCAATCCCCCGCATTTTGCCCATTGTATATGTATACTGATCGTGAAACCGAATATGAGAATATTTGTATTATATATATATCTGGAATATATCTGAAAAGATTCCACTGCCAAGCTTTTACTTCAAAGGTAATTAAGTAAATATAATTTTTTGGTAGTGAACGAGAGAAATTCTGGGGTAAGAACGCATGAAAAATCTGACTGCGAATTAACGTAAAAACCCCGTTTTGGCTACTTAATTTGGGATTGGAATATGCTTTTTTGGGACAAATCTCAATACAAACGGATTTTTAATTACATATTAAATTACGGGAAATAGTGTAGGAGACACCTGTAATAGTATAAATTTGTAGAGGAAGAAATTTGTAGATACAAAAAAAAAAAAATAGAACGTACCAGTGAGGACGACCGGTTGACTGCACATGGTGCCGCAGCCATTGGAGCAGCACTTTTTGTCATCCTCGCAGTTGCTGTCGTCATGACATTCATTGTCGCAGGAGCCACTGGTTAAGGGTACCAAGTAAGGACATTGACCAATTTTATTCCGTCTCCTTGTCATCCCTTCCGAGGTCGCGGGATTCCCAGTATTCCCCACTAAAATATTCGTATCCACACTTGATTGCCTGTCCTCAGCCACCAACGTCTGATCGATTTCCGTGTCGTCTGCAAAAAAAAAAAACGATAAAAAAATAAAGGATATAGGATAAAAAAATCCCTTCTTTACACTCAACTAATTAATAACAATGGGGTGGGCACAACCACAGCGAATTTACTATGACCATGATTTTTACATTTTCCCGTTAACTCATTGCAGTAACTGTTACATTTGGTTGAAATTTTTTAATAATTAAAAAATAATTTCCCTTCAGATAATCCAATGTGTGGTTGATGGACAGTTATGTGAACCCTTTTACAGAGTAAAAAAATTACGTAATGACATTTCTATCAAAGTATATATTATCGAATTTGTAAAAAAAAAAAAAAGAAGGTACAATGATCTCGTTTGAAAGAGAAACTATTCAATGGGTCTTACGGCATAAGTCCCATTCATGAAGGAAAATGTGTACAGTACGAGGATAATTACGGGCGATATCCCTAATAATGAGAGTATTAAACACGTACGGGATTGTATAGAGTCATTCTCACACCAATGCCTTTGATTGTGCAGGGAAATGAAAGGAATTCTCTTTCCATTCACTCAATGACGCTGAAAATGTCTGTACAAAGAATTGTTACTTTCTTCTGGGAAAAATGTATGCTTGGAAAGAAAAACAAATTATAAGAATGAATGGCAAACATTATGTTGATGCGTAAAAATCCCATCCTTTCAATGAATTACATGAGTAATGAAAAGAAACGGTCGTTGGTAGCGATAATGAAAATAAAATAAAAAAAGGATTTGAAAAATAAAAGGAATTAAAAGGCTGAATGAGTGAATTCCTATTCAACAATATTGTACAAGGAGAGAAATGTGTTGTTCTCTTAATTACAGGGAGACAAATGCCCAAAAAGTACGGCTTACACACGTTGATAATTGAGAGAGACAAAAAAGTCCTCCGTTCCAATAGAACAATGGGAGTATGGGATTTAATTAAGGCATTACAGAGCAAATTGAAGTTAAATGGGATTCAATTGGGGGAATTATAACTGTTGCACAAAAGGCACTTGGACAAATTTACTACGGGATACGTTGCAGTACAGATTTAGACAATATGCTCTACACCAAAATCGAAACAAACATAATTTGGAGAGAAGACAAAAAGAAACTAGCTGAATGAGACCGCCTGGGTGCAGTGAAGGGCTTGAGGAAATTAAATACAAACTACATGGAAAACACTAGCTTTGCTTTCAGCAGAAACTTGCGTTTCACGTGGTCAGAATTAGATTCGTCTTTAAAGTTGACGTTGAAAACAATGACTGGAATATTGCAAAGTTTTTGTCCTGGACGCAAAACCAAAACTGATTTGATTGAAATTTGCGATTTAATACCTAGCGTGGAAATACTGTAATAACTTGGTTAATTGTTAGCCCAGACAGATGATGTTTGTATTTGCTAGATCCGCAATAAAATTCTGCATTGGATGCGAATTGTAACTAGTTTCTTTGTCTTGCGCATATCCACATTTTGTGATGACAAAAAGGCATTTATGGCGCCAGAATGAGCTTAAATTTGTTCTGCTCCATGCATTTTATTATATGACTTCGTGGTCTATTAAAATGAAATTATGTAAATTGGGACTTAATATGAAAATCTTTGAAATGAACAGATCCAGAAATAGCACTTACAGAGAACGGGACAGCAATATCCGAAATCGTGTGAGGACTCCAAATCATGGCAGAAGTAGTCATCAGGACACTGAAGCATCCGAGCGCGAGGATTGCAGGTGAGCGTTTCATTAATCGTTGGATCCACAAAGGCTTCCCCTTTCGGGCATTTGCCCTTCGTCAAGGTTTTAGGCACACCTGTTGAGCACAAATTCATACATTTATTTTCATATAATAAAACAATTTAAAAAAATAAAAGTATTTTTCTTTTGCTCAAAAATATGAAAGAACTTCTCAATGTAATAAAAAAGACAAATTTCCCTGCAACAATAATTTTCATTCAGAGGCCTTTATACAGTGAATGGGAAAGGACCAAAATGACTTGAGCGGATCACTTGCCATAAAGGAAGCATGACAAGGAGAAATTTTCATTGTCGTAATAAGAAGCCATTTGGAAAATCCCGTGGATGAATTGGAATGTATACAGAAAGATACAAGAAGTAATTAAAAGGCTGTACATCATGACAGTAACAACCAAATAAAAATAAATAAACAAATCTCCAAACATCCCCAAAAATGATGCAAGCACATTGTGAGTACCGTGAACATTGTGAGTGCTTGTACCAGTGTTTTTTCAACATCTAAATAACGGCTGAAAAGCCTGTAATTTATCCCTTCTAAAATAATAAACACATGCATGGATGTTCAGGCATAAGAAAGAAGAGTTATGTGAAAGATAAAGAACTCACAATAAGGCAAAGATGGGCAATGGCCATCCCAGCAGTCCACATCAATCATCTCACACTGTTGATCTCTCGTGCAGAGCGTTGTGTCTTTGCAAGGATTACGACACTCACAAATCCGGCAGCCGTCCAATGTCTCGAAGCCATAATCACATCCCAGACGACAGTTCATGCCCAAACAGCCAGGAGTTCGTCTCCTTTCCAAGCAGTAGGCCGTCGTCAGGTTGCTCATTTCCTTCTCAATCCTAATTTAGAACGAAGCATTGACGTCAAAAATAAATACTATCAAAAATAAATAATATTAAAAAAATGTCTTGACGCCTTTTCCTCCTTCAAATAAAAAGGGCAATGATGGGGAAAATTAAGTTTTGTTGGCGAAGTTTTGAAAATAAATAAAAATAAACATCATCATCTTTTACATGTGATTGTATGGCCGTATAAGCCCAGTATCATGTCAAACTCTCATCAAAGACGTGACAAATGAGGAAAATGTCTCAACTTTGCCCACGAGGGATGTGGACAACCTCGAAAAGGGCGGTTTTGCTGTGTAAAAGGATTTTTGTACGAAGTGTTTTTTTGGGGGAAGAAATAATTTGGGAAAGGACAAGGTGGAAGTACCACAAAGTGTGGGTCAACTCCCACGCCGTTTTTTAATTTTGGCACATTTTATAACGAATGTACACTGCAGACAGAGGATTGCAATAATAATATTAATATATGAGGAACCTGCACAAATTGTCAATTTTAAAATGCGAGGCCTAATATGTATCTTAACGATGGGAATATTTAATAAAATTAATTAATTAATTAATAAATTACCGGGTCACGGGGATTTCGGCGCCAAATTCGTCCACACACCAGCAAGTTCCGTCATCACATTGGACCTCCTCGAACTCTCCACTGTCCTTGCAGTTGGGCGATGGAATGGCCAATTTAAAGCCGTCCAAAGCTCCGCCCACACGCTCTTCGATTCCATGTAAATACTGGCACACTGTAGATTTTCAAAAAAAATAAATCAAATTAAAAAAAAAGTGTGATTATGACATTCCGAAATTGAGTCCAAAAATTCAGTCATGTAATTGGAATCTCTAGCTCTTTTGCGCAGTTGTACGTGCAATTTTTGTGTAAAACAAAGAGCATAATAATATATGATTTACCCCAGGTGCATTCGCAACTCCTGACGGGAATTCAATTAATAATGAGTGAGGTATGGGTTATACAGGAAAAATGGGTAAGAGCCACCTAATTGCAGGCTCTTGGGACATACGAGCCTCTAAGAGCACAGATGGACGTATTTACGAGGCTTTTTACATGCCTTTGAGAAAAAAGGATCTTTTACTGCGAAATACAGGAGGAATATTGGCAATTGATTTGAAAGGGAATACTTTCTCAGTGGGAACTCTCGTAAATGTCAGGGGGTTCTCGTAAGATCCATAGGAACATATGCCATAAAAAATTTACTGTGCTATGCATTGTGAATTTGCTGGTTTCAAGGGAGATAATTACAACTTTCTGTAATTTACTAGAGTCAAGCGCGGATATTTTTAGGACGTTTCACACATTTCCAATTTCATTCTTGATTGATTTACTTGTAAAAAATTTTATTTTTGAACTGAACGTTTTTTTGGGTTTCCAAGGTTGAATCTTAATTGTCATTTTAAATGTCATTAAATACTTAGGAATTATACTTAGGCTTTCCCAGCTTTTCTATTTCAGTTCAAGGCTCTAAAACCAATAGATTCGCTTCACTTGTCAAGCTTTGCCAGAATAATTTTTCTACTGGTTTTGGACTTGATTTTGTTACTGTCTTCCTTAATTTTTCGGGAAATCTCTGTGTTTTTTGCCTTTTCTAACATTTTCGGATGCTTGGTTTGCATGAAAAGTTTTTTTTATAATAACTGCTTAATTTTCCACTTACTAGTAGGTAATTTGCTATCCGAAGCATCATTGAGCAAAGGATCGGCGCAGACGGCGCCACAGCCTCCGACGGCACAGCATTTCATATCGCCCTCGCAATCCTTGTCCGATGTGCAAGATTTACTTTCAGGGCCCATCGTTCCATTGCAAAGGCTTGGGGACAAAAATGGACACATCCCGGCTTTGGTGGGCTCTGCGCAAAAAATTCAGTGAAATTAAAAATAAATAAAAATGATTCGCCTTAAAATAAAAAAAGTAACATGATTCGCCGTAAAATTAAAAAATAACATGATTCGCCTTAAAATAAAAAAATTAACATGATTCGCGTTAAAATATATTAATGGCCGTTATTTCCTGGTAATTTTACTTTCTTTTCTTTTGCCTTATTTTGTGTGTGTAAATATGTATGTATATACGTACGAGCGAGTACAAGCTTAAAGCAAGAAAAAGCTCAGACACATCCCAAAACAAGCCAGACAATGCCCGAAGAAAATCAAGAAAAGGCAAGGCTTTTAAAGCTGATCTTTATCTTGGAGTCATTATCGTGGAGAGTTTAAAATGAATTTTTTGGGGTGAAGCCGTTTCACTTCTCCCATAAATCCTTCCTGTTTATTTATGACGGCACGTAAACGAAAGGGAATCCTTAAAATTACCGTTTTAATACGAACATATGATCCACCCAAAAAAAGCTATTTATATTTTTCCCACGAAAAATTTGTCTTTCCCTCCCTTTTCCGTGACCAGGGAGAAAGCAATTTGAAATAAAAAAAGAAAAGAAAATATAACAGTAATTCACATTGCAATTCAAGTGCCAGTAAAATTTCAGGGAAATCTCGGCTATCAACTAAACATTCCCATGCCTCTGAGCCCAGCAGATTATTACAAGAATTTTCCCATTTAGAGTAAATCCCCATTATTAGGCTCCGGCACGCTCCAAAACCTGTATTTCCCGCAGAAAATGGCCCTCAAAATTTCGTAAAAAAGGGTTATTTACACCCTTTTGACTCTCCCTTCGCTAAAAATAGTCTTTGCATTCAATTTTTGGCAAATATTTCTGTGCATTTTTGTGCTCCCTTTGCATGGTATAAACCCATAAAAGTAAAGAAATAAAATATACAGAAAATGAAAGGGAGGAAGTCTCATTCTTTTGGGGGTATTTACCTCTTTCTGCACAGACAACAAAAGGAAATTAGAATTCCTCTATGAAAATAAGAGAATTTTTTCATCCAATTTCCCCCTTCAAATTTACCCAACCGTGCCCTGTTTAATTTTTTGTCCAAGTCCTCAATGCCCATGTTCGGGCATTTGATACAAGAAAAAAAAACAAAATTCACAAGATTTTTGTATTATTATATCAGCATTTTTTTTTGTAAATATATTTCACCCACTCGTAAACTAACGGTAATGAATGCGTTTACCAAACAGTTAGCAACCGCTTAACAATGCCGTGCTCTACCTTTTTTTTTGCTCATTACCTCAACGAGCTCAGAAAAAAGAGGAGCGCATGACGGAATTCATTAGCAATTGTGTCTTACCTGGGCATAAAAGTGCATCTTGAGATGTACCTTATTAACTGCTTACAAATAAAAGCAACACATGCTCCACAACGCATCGTTAGCCTCATTGTAATGGAGCAAAAAAATGTAAAAAATAAAAATACAGGGACAAGAGCGTCTTTAACAGCCTCTTACGTAACCCAAAAGGGAAAGAGGAGCAGTGGGAATCTTTTATTATTATTTTTTTCTCTACTGAAAGGATGCATAGAAGAGAGAAAATAAAAAGGGATTTTTAATTGACTCATCAACCAGTCGTTTGTGAGTGATATAAGAAGAGATAATAAGGAGGGGAGCATTTCAAGAAATCAAAAGCATGCACACTTTTTCCTCTTCAAGAAAAAAAAAGTGCGGAGATTGCGTATGAACAACTGGATGATGTGTAGAAGGCAAAAAGAGAAAAAAAAGGTAGTTAAGAGGCGGAGATGGCGTAAATGGGGGATCTCTATACATTTTTTTTGCATAATGCTCGCCATGGCATAGCCGTGTGAATCATAATAAAAAGAAGGGGTGCATATTGCAATCATCATTTCCTGTGGTGATCGGCGTGCTCGTTTTTTTTTTTCTGTAACACAGCGCGGGAGGAGAGGCACGATCTTATTTGGACTCGTCTCTACATGCCAAAGCGCAATCATTTTTGCACACATTCTCGGCTTTCGGGATTAGATTTCTGAGAAGTGAGTGAATCAAAATAAGATGGAAGGAAAGGGTATTGAAGAGATTCTTTTAAAATGAGAAGAAAACGTTTGAGAATGGCTACCGCACCCGAAGACAGACAAAGAGAGAGATAGTGAGACTTTAAAAATTGGAAAAACTGGAGAACTTTACCAGAGAAAAAATTTGCAAATAGGAAAGCGAAACTGTTGGACGCAAAAAGAGAAATGAAGCAATTTATCCACAGTCAAAACTGCTTATTGTAGGAAATAAATTGTTTAAAAAAAATTAGACAATGGCGTCAAACTATGAAAAAATGGAAGTTGACGTACATAAAAATATGAAAGGTGCAAGAGAGGAAATGCAAGAGAAAAAACCGGGAGACATACGAGGGGAATGACGAAAGAAGAAGGGAGACATTAAAAAATTAGAGTGACAGAAATACAGAGAGAAGTCGAGAAAAAGAGAAATAAAAAGAGAAGAAGACGGAGCAGAATAGTGGAAAAGCAAGGAGGCGAGCAAAACTATATACAAATTCAAACGGAGAAATATTCACATTAATCATTAATAAATTTAGATTCACATTAATTTTAGTCGGGTTTAAACTCCACCAAAATACCATCTGAAGCAATTCAAAATAATTAAATTTTTTATGGCATAAATTAAAAAAACAGTAACTCACCAACACGAGGTCGATTGACACAGCACAGTCCGGCCTTGTTCAAGGACACGACCACACAAATATGGCTACTGGGACACGTGCTGGCCTCTTCCGAGCACGTGACAACTTGACCCGAGGAAATATCCGTCAACGGAGTGCCCACATCGCAAGGGTTGACATACAAACTCTCGGATAAACCTGCAGAAGAAAAACACGTTCTCAATCCGACATTCAACATCTGTTTTTTTTTGAAGAAAATACTTGATTGTACAATGTGCTCATTCGGCGCATTGTGAGCAGGTCCTGGGATAAATATAATCTGCGCATAAATCTAATCGCCACCTCCACACAATACAATTACAATGCAGGTGTAAAATGCAGAAGAGGAAATTGGGCAATTATATGTGCCTTATCACTCATAATGACTGCCTCCCAGATATTTCTGGTGCATACAGGTGTGCATACAGGCGTACGTATGTATATACATGTGTTTATACCTGCATAAAAACATGTAGGTACATATGTATACACACGTGTTATACGGAAAAGAAAGTGAAACCGAAGTAATAATGACATTTTCCCCTCTAAAACGTGTGACTATGCTCCATGTGAAGACATTTTTTCCTAATTAAGATGCAAATCAATACCCCCCACGTTTCCCAGGGTTTTTGCAACAATGAATTATACCATGTATATGTGAAACTCCCATGAAGTCATATGTATGGATATAGGTATACACATGTGCAGGTTGATTAAATTGCAAAATTCGGGAAAAAACGTGACTCACAAGTGGGTTTGGTGATGCATTTGGAGTCGTGACAATCCGGGTCTTGGATGAGAGAGCACTTGGAGCCGTTGGGACATCCGAAGGAGTCACAGGGATTCTCCACACAATCGCACGTGGGACAGCCCTGACGGTCAAATTTGAAGCCAAATTCACAGGTGGAGGAACAAATGGAATTATCGCACCTCTCCAGCCCCTCCGTCGTTAGCACTGCTGCTGGGTAAAGAGAATGCAAATGTCTTTATTACGCTCTGCTTTTATTTTTTTGAATTTTTTATTTTTCCTATACGAATGTAAATTATGCAAATGTTCTGATAGAGCAGATGGAATATGTTTTTGGTGGGTTCGAAGGGTTGAAAAAGTGACATAAATTGTCTCACCTCTTTGTTTATGAACATTGGAGCAATTGACAGCATCGGCAGGTCCAAGAGATTGAGGCATGTTCCTTCCGAGGGCATCCACGCACCAACAAACTTTCCCATTGCGACTGCATTGTCTGGTGATAAATTCCCCCGTCTCATCACATTGTGGAATGTACCCTTTCCCCTCGATCTCCTTCACTGACAGCAACTCCGCAATCTTTTTCTGTTGGAGACACACTGTAAGAAAAGTGAACAAAAAACATACATTCAAAAAATGATCCGTTTCACCTCCATACAGACATCAAAAGGTGATATATATCCTTTTTTTTTTCAATTTTATTGACATTCTCAGGAGAAAAGGTGGTTGGGGAGATATTTGTCACGAAATGTCTATCTTGTCCAAATGTGCCAATATCTGCCTGGGACCCCACTTATGATGGATGTCCGCTTTTCCCCATTGTTATTCCCCCCATTGATAGCTCAATCCACTCGAACAGAGTTTCTCTATTGTCCTCCACACACGACAAAATCCTTTTTTTTTAAGGGGAAAGGGAAATTTTGTTGTGTAAATGGAAATCTGATGTTCTTTATGGGATTTATATACAAACGTGATAAATGTCTTGATTTCCCTCTTGTCAGTTGGACTTACTCACTTATTTTACCATTTTTTATTCACCGGTCAAATTTTGTGACCCAAAAATAAGGGCTACTGTGAAAAATTTGTACAGGCAGAATCCTGCAGAGATTTGGCTGTGGGCTTCTGTCCATAGAAATTTGGATGTCATGCACGTTCTGCGAGCGCTGATGGTGAGTGAGCAAATCATTGGCGCTTGACAGAACCAGAGCGGAGAGTGGAAATGTGTTCAAAGTGATTAATTGAACTCAATTTTTCATTTGACTTATCCACTCACGATGTTTTTTTTAATTATTTTTTTTTGTAACTTTTATTTCCTCAATTAAAATGTCATGAACTCGAAGGGATAGAATTTCTGTGGATGCCTGTATCCGTTTTAGAAAAATAGGGACATTGCCCAATAAAGTTTTAATTTCGTCGACATCAAAAGGTTTTTTGGCGGGAAACATTTGTACCAGCAAAAGTGAAAAATGGCCGGAAGACCAATATTTTTGGGGCTCGAAAATTAAATTAGGGACTTACAGGTAGAATTGGCGGGCTGAGCACAGCGTTTGCCACAACGGTCAGTCATACAGCATTTATTGAAGTCGGGACACTCCAAATCGTGACGGCAAGCAGTGCCACAATTAGCCTCCTCGGTTCCAGGCTCATCAGTAGACACTTGGGCCACGACGGGGCAATTCCCGGGCTTTTCAAACATCATGTTGGATGCGCAACACACACCGTAGTCATTTCCTTTAAGAACAGAAATTACATGAATAAATAGAATAAAATAAATGCGCGAAACAAAAGTTTCACGTACGTCCGGATAAATTATAATTGATAATTTATCTCACCATCTTTAACGTTGCACTCAAAGGCGGGAGGACACTGGGGCTTTCCCGGGTTCGAGCCACACAAATAGGGATTTCCTGATTCTGGGATGACCAATGGAGCACCAAATGGGCATAAACTTGCCAAAGTTCGCGCTTGTTTGCCTTTAGACATGAAATATATGTGAAATTAGATGACAGTTCTTCCAAATATCTATTTGCATTTACCCACATTTTATCTAATAAAAGTTCCACAGAAGAAATCTCTTATGGCATATCTTATGTGTAGCTTATGGCACGCAAATATTTCAATGCTTAAAAGTTAAAAAAATATTGATTTCTTTATTAAAATGTTTTTTTTTCCTGTACACGAAAGAAAACAGGAAATTCCTCTTTTGGATGACGGGAACATGACAAGAAGATTTTTTTGAGGGTGAATTAGTGGCTCCATTAAGGTATTAAATAACCATATGCTGAGGATGTGAGAATATATATGTACATAAATAAAATACATAAATAATAGACATAAATAAATGTTTACATGTTGGTAATGGTGGACATGGCTCATTAGAGCAGGGCACCTCTTCCAATTCACAGGCGAGGGAGTTGGGGCATTTGATTCCGTTGCAAGGATCTCGACAGAGGCAGATGGGACAGCCTTCCTCGTCCAAGTCGAAGCCCAATGGACAGAGCATTCGGCATTGATGACTTCCGCATTTGCTGGGGCCTGACATAATCCAAGGAATTAATATTAACATTTTCCCTTCTTTTTCCTTCCTCAGGAAATATACCAAATTGTCATTGCCATTTAGAGATATTTTGTGTTGATAATATTGCCCAAACATAATTTTCCCTTCCAAAAACAAGCAATTAAAATACATCACATATTCAAGAAATCCTGAATTAGTTATTGGATTGAAAATGTTTTTGGTGTACAAATTTTGGGAGTAAAATGTCTTGTATTTTTTATCTCGTTATATCTTCTTTGTTTTTTCTGATCTGTATATGTTGAAAGGAATGAAAGCTTACTGGTACAGTTGACAGTCTCCAAGGAGCGTGCTCTCGTTCCTGGCATCTCAAATCCTTGATTATCCACGCACCAGCATTTCCCTGATTGTTTGTCGCACTGAATGAGCTCAAAATCTCCCTTCACATTACATTGAGGCACATTCACATTTAGCGCATCTTCCGGCTCGAGGGAGCGAGCACGTCTCTCCGTCCACAGTCTCGCTTGCTCGCAAGCTGTTACAGAAAAAAAGAGAAAAAAAGATTTAAAAAAATGCTTTCAAACATTCATTGAAGGCATACACATCCTTTTAGTGTATGCACCAGTTTCCCATATGATCTTATCTAGTATTTCCTATAAGGATTTTGTCTGTACACAAAATAATGTGTAAATCACCCTCTAATTTCTCTGTTCATGTCATTTCTCTCTAATAAACCGTTTTTCTTCTATGGTCATTTAATTACCACATATATGCCCCATTTGTATAGAGAATCGTATGATACATTACTTACGTTACTAATGACTAAAAAAAGTTATTTTTTGGTTAACAAATAGTTTTTGTGTGGGGAAATGAACGTCATGTTAGTTGTTTCTTCCTTTACAATGTGCGTTGTTGGTGTGTACAAAATCACGACTTTTCCTGCGGGAACAATTAAAAGGGGACGGAGGAGCATGTGGAAAGCACTGGCCGAGGCTTTGTGGGCATCGATAACATCCAATTCTATCCTTTGGGGGCGGAAACGGAGGAAAGAAAGCTGATCAGGAGGAGAGCAAGAGAGGGAAAGAGACAAAGCGAGTACCAAAAGGAGAAAGAGAGGAAAATGGGACAAAAAGAAGGCAAAAAGGGAGAAAGAAGAGAAAAATGGAGAGAAAATCAACAAAAGCATATTTTCGAGGGTCCCCAAAAATATTTTGAGATTTGTTGGTGCACATTGTTGAATTAATGTGTGTTATCCGATAAGGAGGAGAGAGTGTACCTGTAGCTCGCAATAATAGAAAATCCCCTTTTTGGCAGTCCGCCTGTAACAATAGCCATCAAAGGAAATTCTTCCATGTGTGTTTTTTGAGGTACCCACGAAAAGTCGTGCACGAAGGCCTTCATTTTTCAATTTTCCTTCTTCGATGCTAATCGCAAAACTTCATATTCACAATTGCTATTGATAGGAACTTTGTTATACACACACTGTCACCGTTATTTTGATCAATTGGGATACGTATAGTCAACCATTCAATTAAATGGGATTAAAATTGATTCATCTGTATCAAAAAGCTTTCAAAATTCACTTTTGGAGGAACTTTGACCCATATAAACTGGCGTGGGTTACCAAAATCCAATTTTATTATCTCAGACTAAGGCCATACTCGAAATAATGGGAAAAGTGCATCCGTTGGGCTTTTCCATGCAAATGCATCAAAATTTCCCGAAATCACCAAGTGACGTTTGGCACTGTTCCGTTTAGTGCATTGAATACGGTAGGTACACGCTATTTGGATAGGACAACAAAGCATTTGGAAAAAAATGACTCAAAAATGGGGAGATTTCCCAAGAATGAGATGTCACCTTTATAGGAATTTTGGTCAGGAATGGGCAAAATTCATTTCAGAAGCGGTTCGAGCCATCCCAAGTGACGAAAGGCGTATGAGAACGTCCTTCACATACATAAAAAGCCCGTCACCAAATAAATTTGTTATCATCCTAAGACAATGTACTCTGACATCTCCCTCTAATGACTCAGATACTTCATTCTTATTGTCATTTAAAAAAAACTTATATATACACATAATGAGAGTTCCAAATTCCCATTTGTTACCACGGTGTATGGCAGGTAAAGCATTATTTAATTATAAAATGGTAACAATAGCCAGCATTGAGGGAGGGATTGAATTCAAGAGTCAGCTGAAATGCTCATGTCATGTAAAGGGATGCCTTGGCGGTGACACAACCATTTTATTAACAATCTTGTCACATGTGTACAGATAGGTACATACATATGTATATAATATATTTATGCATCATAGGCAGACAGGGGAAATATGAGATATACAAAAAATCCATTGGCTCCTTGTCCTCAAGTTGTCACTGAAAAATCTCTTTTGTCTTCTTGTTACTCTGCTATTCAAATGGAGACATTCTGTCTCTCCGCCTCCCCTTATGAAGATCCTTCAAATGTCTCCTTTTGCTCCATTTACTCCATGGGCAGAGGAATCTAGTTCATATCATTTTTTTGGAGGGAACAATAGGTCTAAAAAAAGAATATTTGGACCTACATAAGTATACACACGTGTTCATATGTCCCATCCATAAATACATGTACATATTATATTAGGTATGTGAATCCCACAAGTTCAGAAGAATAAAATCCCTAAAAATATTCCCATTGCCTTTAAAGTAAAAAGACTATAAAAACCAGTGTTACATTCCACAAAAGCAGGGAAATTACGGTGAAAAATGACTTCCAAATCATGACTTTTACTTTTTTTTCTGAGAGAAATTGAAACCCTTAGAAACTATATAATTAGGAATTTATTATCCAACCCTGTATTTTAAGAAATTTTATTAAGGCCTTTCCCTCCTCCAAGAAAATGGGAAATTTGGATGAAGTAAAATTATACAGGTTTTCCTTAGCAATAAGTTTCTGTTATTACAATTATTAAGTGGGAAAAGTAAATATTTTTGGTGCAAATAGCCCCCCACTTTTCACTGATCATACTCAATTTTTTTAGAACATAATTGAGGCACTTTTGGGGCTCCTTCGTATAACAATAAATAACGGTAAATTATATGCCTTTTACTTCCCAAAAGGATTTATTCACTGGTTCTTTTACATGGGTTTCTACTGCTGGCAAAATTCGAGGATTTACCTAATCCCCCAAATTAATGTTGTAGGTTGTAGCCACTAAATATAATATGAGAGCCAGCGAAGGCCATCGTGTGAAAGTACAGCGTTATTCGTCTCTAGCTCAAAGGTGGGCATTAATCCCACTTCATAAAGAATCATAGACACTTTCAATTTAGATACTCAGATCCTCAAAATAAATGCAGAAACCCAACGCTGCTTGGAAATTTAATTGCGAATTATGAAATGCCGTGTAGATACACTTTATGCAGGTGACAAATATTTTCTGTACGTAACTACTCATTCTTATGGGAGATGATATGTACACATTAACCTGTAAATGTCAGCCCCTACAAAGGTATTAATATATGAAGGTACAAGGTAAGTAATATGGCTTTTATATGGGCTTTCTATTTTATGTTCGCAAAGTGTCAAGAGTAAAAAATATAGAGGAGGATTACGTTAGCCATTGTTCGGCAATTACCTCCACTATGGCAATTGGCAATGCTCACAAACCGCAAAAATGCATTCAATCATGTGGCTTACGAAGAGAACAGTGTACAAATAGGAGTAAGTGCAATTTTGGGAAAATATAAAATAAAAAAAAGACAGCAGGTAACTCATAATTACAGTCTGCAATAGTAGAAATAGACGCCGGCACATTCAAAAATTATTAGAGCGCAAATTACTCCTTTTTTAAAGTCTCGCACATACATATGTACATACATACAATGATGAAAAGTATATAGCTGGAAAAATTATATACCTTTGCTCATTCGTGTGCACTTCTGTCTTTAATTTCGGGTGTCTTTTTCCTTGTCTTTTCCCACCCCTTTTTTACACAAGCTTTCCCACTCGTTTCACCCCCAACAAATTACCCTGTTTAACTGGCCGTTCTTACAAGCCCTAGAATATCCCTTTTGACTTTCCCCCTTGTCATTATTTCCTTTAATATAAATACATATAACAAATCTAAATGTAATTACCTTTATGCCCCATGAAAAGTTATTGGACCAGGAAATTTTTCTTAATTAAATTGTTATTACCAAGGAAATTAATTGATCTGGAGACATTTTCACTGAACAAGGACTACAAATTTAAAACCTGAAATACAAATACAAAGATGTTCTATGGGACATTTATATGTATATTATAAGACTTCTCCGCAAATACAAATGACAAACCCCCGGCGCGCATGCCCAAAAGGGTCAAATTGACAAATGATTCCGCCGTGTCCACTGACACAGTTGGAGGTGGAGGGAAAAAAATGAACTTGTTTGCATTGATAGAATATTAAAAACGGAGAAAGATCTCTGTCGTGAATCAAGAGAGGGATTGGAAAGGCTTAGGGAAGTTTTTTTTTCTCTATTATAATTTATATGAGATTATATCAGATCACGAAAGGGATGAGTACCAAATGAATGGAAGAGAATTGTATGATTTGAATGGGAAAAAAGGTGTCAGAATGGGAGAGGAGGGCTGTAATATAAAATAAAATATAATAAAAGCAGTTATATTTCCTTATGCAGAAGCTTACGGGCATTACGGCGAAAAAAAAGGCATCGCAACAAAGAGACAAATCCGTGGAAAGGTAATTCTTCGTAGAATTTCTGGGAAAAATCCAACTTTGTTTTTGTGTGGTGGAGGAAGGAAATGCTTTTCAATACAATTCCTTTTACCTTTCTTAAGAAAGCCCGGTACAGTTACAGTGACAAGGGGATTGGCAAGAAAAAATCCCTTTCGAAAGGGTTAAAAAAGTAAAAATCTTCCCTGGGACGACAAAAGGAACTTAAGCTGGGGCGAAATTTTTCCGAAAAGGAATTTCAGGGAAGGAAGTGGGAAATAAGAAAAAAGATCCAAAATGGAGCTTTAACACGTGTAGGAGGAAGCTCCGGAAGGAACGGAAATATTCCGTGCAGAAAATGTGGAGGCGAAATTTTAAACAGAAATTCTGGGGGGGGGGGGGAAGGCGGAAACCCTTTGTATAGAAAAAATGGGTGGAATAATAATACAGATGACGCATGAAAAAAGGGTGTAAAAGGGAAGAAATACTATTACCCTGGCAATACGACGAGAATCGCTTCAATCAAAGTTACGGGAAATACTTTCAATGTGTGGTTTTGTGAATGCAAAAAAAAGGTGTGTAGTATACACTTTAGAAAAAAACGAAGAAATTACATTGGAAAACGGTAGAAAATTAGCGGTTGAATTTTTTTTTGAAGGCAGAAAGATCTTAAACACCCACAACTGGTTTTTTATTGGACTTTTTGATGACTTGATGCTTTCCGTCTTCCAAAGCTTGTTATAAATGCTCAAATAGACTCACACTTTGTCCATTGAAATTCCCTTTGAAAAATATATAAGGCATTGCTCATGATGAAAAGAAGTGCGAGAGGGGAAGAAATCGTATTTTATTATAGTCAAATCGTCGTAATGGTCAATGAACAAATCATCTTCATTTCTTTGCTCATGCAATTCCTGCTTTTTTATTTGTCTCTCTCCTCTCGCTCTCCCGTTCACCTTCACTCCATCGTTTCCTCCCAAATATCTCTTTCTTCTTTGTTTAGCTCGTTTCAATCTCGCACTATTCAGGTCTCTCCCGTTCATTTCTCCCTTTTCCTACCTCTCTCTTCACTAAATTTTATTTCGTTCCGATTCTCTTTATTTTTCTCCATTTTCAAATTTCTGTGACGTATTTTAACGCCATTCTCTGATCTTTTATTTTCTCTTGCAGCTTGCCTCTTCTAACATGTTAATTATATTCATATGGAATTTCTTTTTTTTGTTTATCTAGATTTTCCACCGGTTTCTATCTCTTTGATTTTATTTCTCTCTTTCTGTCTCTTGTATTTTATTTCTCTCTTTCTGTCTCTTTTTATTTTATTTCTCTCTTTCTGTCTCTTGTATTTTATTTCTCTCTTTCTGTCTCTTTTATTTTATTTCTCTCTTTCTGTCTCTTGTATTTTATTTCTCTCTTTCTCTCTTTTATTTTATTTCTCTCTTTCTGTCTCTTGTATTTTATTTATCTATCTGTTGTCTGTTCTTTCTCTCTGTTTATCTCTTTCTCCCTTTTTCATTTTCGTTCTAGCATTTTCTATTATTTTTGACATCCTTACATCTGTTTTATTATTTATTTTTCTTGTTCTAATTGTTTCCCTTTTATTTTCTCCTTCCGCTCTTTTTGTGTTTCGCTTCTGATTCTTCTGTTTTTTCTTTTTCCATCTCTCACGCCTCTCCTATTTCTCCTCTTCTGTTCTCGAATCGTCTTTCTATCCCTCTCCTCTTTTCTCCCATCCCCCGTATTTCTCTCGTCTGCCAATCCGATTGTCATAGAAAAGCATTTTCTGTCCCTTTGAATCTATTCAACCTATGCTGACTCCGTATCTTTGGAAGTATCTCTTTGTTCCCCCTAATTACTAACTGTTCCTGACTCTCTTTGCCTGTCTTGTACAGTACAAAACGACACTTTCATTGTGTCGCGAAGCAAGAATCTGCAAATAAAAGTCTGTCCATTGACACTCATGCAATGGGCGTAGATCCGTCTCACAAAGATCCTGACATGCCTCAGCCCAAAAGAAATGTCTTTTTACGGAAAAGAGAGAAATGCTACAAAATGTTCACTTTCATTCATTTCTACGAGCATTACTAGTATGGGTAAATGATGAGGAAGTGGATTCTCCCACGGACGTGTGCTGTAACAAAGTAAAATAAAGTTGTCATTTGCCTTTTTTTTGGCTTGTCTTGTCTGATTTTATCCTCTTCTGGTGCTTATGCAATTGTCACCAAAAAGGAGAAATGAAGTGGTTTTTCTTTTTTAGCACGTTCATAATTTTTTCTTAGATAATTCACATTATACTGAGAATGCCTTTGAGTTCACCGCATTTTGAAATCCCGTGCACAAGGCGAACTTCTGAATATTTGTGAATACTTTATTTCGAATAATTTTAATTTTTTTATCGATTAAATTTCGAATGTCAGAAGAAAATGTTTCGAATGATAAAAGTCTGAGAAAAGAAAAGAATAAATGGGAGCAATGCTCATAGCTATTTTCTCACGGGTTCAAACATTTTTTGCGATATTTTAAAGGGAAATTTGAGCGCTTATTTTTGAAAGTGTATGAGCATTTTTGGAGAAAATTAATTATTTTGATACAATTATTTTTATGAAAATGTTTGGTGACATTTAAACTCGTTTGTCATTTTTTTAAATATATTTTTACAAGTTTTTATCACGTTCATAAATTTCTTGCACAGGGATTAATTAATGTTTGTAGTTTTTCCCGCACATTTTTTGAACATTGGTATTTTTTTCAACTGAATCCACGCCCGAATAGGTACATTTGTTTCCTTGCAGATAGTAAGCTGTGTATATGGCACACGATTCCCCTTTGGGGACGTCTCTTACGAGGGGCGAACATTCAAATAAATCACACGGGGAAATGCCTAGACATAACAGCTCATGAGAAATCAAAAGATTGTCTTCAATATATATTCGCCAGTAGCAACAAGGAATTTTTCCCAAGATAAATATCACCAGTTTTGGCGATTTTTTCCCGAGATAAATCCTGCGCATGGACGGTATCTCCCACATAAATAAATACTTCTACTAGCCTTCCTCATTCCTTGCCCCAAATTTGATCCCTAAATGCCAATTAATCCCCATGCAATTTTCGTATGACGTCATTCCATAATGTGCCGTGATTTGCAAGGTAAAAAGCCATTGCTTTTTATGTGGTGAAGAAGTTTTTTTTAAAAAAGGTGTGAAATCCATTAGGCGATTTTCCATAGCAAATATTCATTATAATTTTTTTGTCCGCCGTATATTTGCACAATCGGACTTAAAAAAGTATTTAATCCACTTTCAATTTCCTTAACAAGTGCTACAAAAAAAAGGAATTGTAAAAAGGATTTAAAAGGGCTAAACGCTTTGAGCGGGATTTGCACAATCACTTTCGTTGTGGTTAAAAATACATTATTGAGACGTATTCCACGGAAATTATTAGCATGTAAAAAACCCTTTTTTATGCACAATTTCCACTTTATTTTCGTGAAATTTATTTTCTTATACAAGACAGCGATGTAATGCATTTTGGTTCGAAATCCTTCTTCCATTTGATTTTTCAACTCACCCCATTTTTTCCGCGAATGGTACTATTACCTTAAATAGCTATAATAGAATTAGATTAAACCCATCATTCTTGGACAGCAAAATTCCAGTTGGCTTAACGCAACATAATCGTGGATAATTCTTGGAATAATTAACAAACTTGACCAATTTCCATGCTTCCAAAATTTTGGTTACAAATTTATTCCTAGAAAAACGTTCTTACTCCAGCTAAATTTGCAACC
>JAQGBT010002903.1:0-21875 GCA_034698585.1 Disparrhopalites patrizii | reverse complement strand
CTCACACTATATATAAGCAGTGTGAAACTACTCTTGCGGCACTAAAAGTGTAAATAATCACAATTATTTCCAACAATATTCTAATTTGATCAACATATGGAAATTTCTACAAATCCGGATTATTTTGTTGACACTAAATGCTGAAAATTTAGGTTCGGAAATTGGTATCCGAAATCAGTTGTAGTCGTATTATCAAACATTGTTCTTCAGTAATTCGGCAATTGTAAAAGTAATTCAAGTACATACTTATTACTTGTAATTAGTACTTACACTAAAATTGCAAAAGTAATTGTAATTAGTACTCAGTACTCTAGCTTCGTATACGCACAGTAATTGAAGGATTCACTTACTACTAAGTGAGAGGAATTGTATTTGGTACTGGTAATTGAAATTTAAAAAATTCCCAGCTCTGGTATAGGTACATTATTGTTAAGTCTAGTACTTCTTATTACTGTTTTTTTAGGGAAATAGATTTTAACTGCACTTGGAATGAATTGAAACTTGATAATAGCTCTGATTAGTGGCAATGTATAATAGGAGAGAAGCTATTGAATTGTAGGAATCTTAATTTGTATAGTCTGGGGTCGTGAATACAGATTTAGAAAGTGTACAATTGTCCTTTTCCATTCTTTTTTGGGGCAGGGAAAATCCTGCGCAAAATTAATTTGTATAGATATAGACAGCATAATTGGCATTCTCGCCTGCCCTTTCGATTTCGTACGGGCAAATAACTGAATTTAGTGCTCTCTGCAAACTTATTTATAAAACTGGGCTTGGTGGCAATATAAATTGTGCTTGGCATCGGTCAGGCATTATTTGAGAATAGATTATCTCTATTTATTATTATTTATTTTTTATTTATTTACTATATATGCATTCTTTTGGGGGAAGGATTCACCTCTTCGCACTTAAAAGGGCATGATAAAAGGAAAAAGAACATTTTTAGAAGAACTTATTCCCTTATTTACATGCTACAAAAAAGTAATGAAAAAAAAAAGAAAATGATGGTAATAATGGTGTAAATGCACCAATCATCATCTGTTGCAGATACTTGCCCATCATTTCTCTATATGGAGCATTGGCCCATGTGTTAGAGATTTGAAGGGAATAGAGAACTTTTGGGGAAGGGTTGAGAGAGCGAGAGAGAAATATGGGAATGGTCTAATAAAAAGCAAGTGGCAAAGACTTGGAGGGTTTCAGAGTGCAAAAACGAAAAGCATGGACTGTACAGAGAGAAAAGTGAAGCCCAAGCTGTGCATTATTAACTAATAACAAAGGAGTAACTGGGAAGTGAAAAGTTTTTTGTTCTTCCACCAAAAAGAAAAAATAGATTTTCAAACAATTTTTTTCCCAGAACTAAAAAACTCCCTTAGCGCTCCTTTTCTCATTTGCATCCTATAATTGAATCTTGATAATAATCGGAGAGGATCTCATCTCACTTATTTTCTACATAATCTTCTCTGGGAAAATCCCTTCAAAGTAGAAAAGTGAAGCGACAAACGTTGGTAATGACTTTTTTGGGGGGAAATTTGTGACGTCAAAAGCTCTTTATTGACCGTGCCGAGAAGAATGAAAATTGGATTTGCCAAAAAACTGGAGAGAATTTTCTCCGTAGAAAATTAAAGCCAGGATTTTCCTGGAAGAAAATTAGCACCATAATTTCGGAGTGGAAAAAAAAGTGATACAGAGAAAGCATTTTTTATAGTGACAAAAATAAAACTTAATTATTCCGGGAGAAAGAAAATATATAAGGGAAAAGTGTTCGATAATAAATTGGAACAAAGATATTGTTGGACAAGAAAAAAAATTGGAATATTAATCAGAATTCGAAAGAAGAGCAAATTGTTAAGGAGAAAATTGAAAAATTATTTAGGTCCAAGGATTAAAGAGGAAATCTAATAGCCAAGAAAATCTGAAAAAACGCGAGAAGAAAGAAAAACTTTTTTAAAAGAAAAAACCAACGAGTCTTCTAAAGTCTTCTAATTTCTTCTAAAGATTTCCTCTGCGCACTCTAAATGTGACATTGACAACTGCGGAATTGGCCATAAACAATACAAAAACGTAGGGAAAAACGATAGCATTAATTTTTAGGGCCCAATAAAAACACGGACGTAACAGCGTGTTTAAAGCGTTGGTCATTTCTCCTCTGAAAAAATAAAATAAAAAAAATCTCCTCTAAAAATAAAAAAAAATAAAAATCTCCTCTGAAAATAAAAGAAATAAAAATCTCCTCTAAAAAAATTGTATTTTAAATCCAGTAAAAAAAATGTGCACGAGGGACAAATGACAGAAACAAGTCACGTGCTAATAATAAATGGTGCAGCAAGACGGTTAATGACAAGTGCAATTTTTTTAATTGATGAATCTGTCTCGTACTGTCACTTGTAGAATTTAAAGTAGCCACAAAATATACATTTGGACACAAAATACTGTTATGTACTTACACGAGTTAATTGGAAGGAGTGAGGCGTAGTTTAAAAAAAAACAGCCTATTTGGGATTTAATGGATGTCCCATTCAAAAAATTGTGTCATCATCTGTTTTTCTACATTTGTCGAGGTCGATGTTTAGCATAATTTTCAGTTCGGGAATTTTTCTGTGACTAACGGCGTATCTTGTTCAACTTCATTGCAAATAATTCCTTTGTGCAAGTAGGTGAAAGTGAGGACTTTTGCGTGGTTTATTTTTTTACGAATTTTTTTTTTGAGAATCAAAAAAATCCGTGTAAAAGATTGTGGAAATAACTGTAAGTTTGAAGAATTAAAACGTTTTTATGAGCAAAACCGAATGAAGATGAAGACGGGAAAATTGTGGATCATTCTCCTTCTACTTCTACCTTGCCTGGTTCTGGAAGCCGCCATTTATTCCAGTCACTACCTGGAGAACCAGGGATGGCACAATTTCAAGATGGCTCACATTTTGAATCCTGGTAGAATGCAAATTATTATATTAAAAAAAAATAATAATGCATACAGTGGACTCTGTCTCTAACAACACCCTATCTGCACCAAAAAAAGTGCTCGTATAACCAATTGCTGGTGTATAGAATTAAGTTAAGAAAACTATAAAATAAATAAATTAAGATTATTTTCAGGCTTAGCTTCCATAATTTTCCAAATTCCAACAAAATTTACACAGTTGGGCGTACATATTTACATTTTAGTGAGACAAGAATAGAAATGTGCTGGTATAGAGCTCCGGTGCTGTTATAGAGAAAACGTTAATGTTGAAGGGATGCCTGACTTGGGCGCTAATGCTCTTATAGGGAGTACGTGCTGTAGAGTAACTCCTGTTAAAGGGAGTGCTCTTATAGGGAGAGCGCACTTTGCATGGTAAAGCTGCAGGGGGGATTCAGCACTGCTGTTATAGAGTAAGTGCTCTTATAGGGATGGTCGGTATAGGGAGAGTCGACTACATATTTTGGCTCAAATGTTGGCGCGGATGTGTATCCAGGATTTTCGATCAATGAAATAATTCGCAGCCATCCAGAAAAATGTCTATAATTTTCCTTTTTCCAGCTGAGTTTCGGGACTACAGCGTGTGGAAGGCCAAAGACTGGCGGAGATGGATATTCAAGAAGAATCCGGCGCTCCAGAAGAGTCTCCGCCAGCCTCCAGCCGTCCCTCATGGCAAGTTGGGCGTCCTTCTCTCTCGGCTCAAGCACACGGAAATCGTGGTCGTGGCCAAGCCGGAGGAAGTCATTGCGTCTTTCACGGGCAATTTGATGCAAGTACGTCATGAGTTCCCATTTATTCAGTTAGAAACAGTTATATTTGGGCTTTATTTAAACTCACACTTAACATTTACAACAAATGTGTGTTGTAGTAATTATACTAATTAAATATAATGAATAGGGACAACCACATTATGCTTTATTTTCAAAACTAACTACCTATGTTTTTTGCCAAAATCGATGATTTTTATGTTTTTAAAAATTATGCTTTTTACAGACTCATTATGCTCTTCAAATTTTACAAAATGTGCCAATTATGCGGATTTTACCCACAGGAATTGTTAAATGGTAAAAAATGGCAAATTTTAAAGAATTTGTGGCAGCAAATTTTCGTTTTCAGGAATCCTGGGAATGGTTCACTCATTAAAAGAATTAATATCAGCTATATGGTCGGAAAGTTTACTTTAAACACCGGCGGTGATTAACATTATACCGTTATAAAAGTAAATCTGTAAAAGTTTCCTCGAAATATTGACTTCTAGCGTTAATTGTCGGACAATTATGTATGCCGTTTGAAATCAGTTATGCTTTTTTATATTGATTATGCTTTTTATGCTTTATTTTTTTACGAGATCATAATGTTCAAGGTACCTAAGATGCATTCTAACTAGGGAAGCCATATTTTGGATTTCTCAAATCAGTACCTTTCGCTGGAATAAAATATCTTCGAAAGGTCGCGATTGGCAGCGAAAACTACAAGATTTTTACGCTCAATCCTTCAATCTTGATTAATTCACAAAAAACGGTTTACGTTATTTTGACTAGACTGGCTCTAATGTGAAATAATTCAAAATCCAAATTAACTTTTAATGCGGTAACAATTAACAATGCAATACTATAACATCGTGACGAATATTGGGGATTGTCTTAATTTATCACACATTAGGATCAGACATTGTAAAAAATTATGCTTAATTAGCTTGCAAAAATTCTTTCAGTGTTTTTTGGTTTTGTCTGAATATACATTGCTAGAATTGTGAAAAAATCTAAAAAATGAAAAAAAAATCAAAATTCATTTTGACAAAGCATATTTTGACCTAATTATAACGTAAGATTTGACCTGATGGGCACGAAATTTTGAATTCAGTCATTTTTGTGTTGATACAACCAAATGTTTACCTATATTACTTCAGAAAATGTTTTTTAAGCAAAATTTTTCTCCAACTCTTCTTTGACATCATTACACATTCAACATATTTCCAACAAACAGAACAAATTCGTTTAAGCGATTAAGCATAAAGCCTGTCCATTGTTAGAAATTATAATGCTCTTGACCAACTTAAGTTTTTGTTTAAATGTTAATATATTGGGATCGGGAAACGGAAACGTTGAGATGCCACTTAATTATACATGTAAAAATTAACAATTTGAAATTCATTCGCTCTTCACATACAATATACCCGTAATTACAATAGTATTAGTGCTATGAGAAATTACTGCAACGGAGGCTTACTGAGGGTATAACATTGTATTCCTGCTTTATGTATAGAGGTATTTACGTGGACATTTCACATTGCTCGTGTAGAGAGCTTACAATTAGATTACTACGCAGGAAGTTCTAGATTTTCATTTTTTAGCCCAAAAATATATTCGTAATTAAATTCCTGCGCTAACTAAAAATATCAGTACCTGATGACAGTGTCATCAGACATCAGGGTAGGCTTTCTCAAATCAGTACCCTAATGATGAATCCATCATGAATGGCTTCCCTAATTCTTACTAGACATTCGAGGTCTAAAGTGACACTTACATTTATGCTTTTTATGCTTTTGGTTGTCTCTAATAATGAATAATAATATTGTCGTGCCGAAACGGACTGAAGATACAAGAAAATAATGGGAGAACAATGGTTAATTGTGTCAAGGGGAGAATATCAAGTAATTCACAGTATCCAAAACCTTGCTGGACTCCGAGCCTTAATCCATTCTCTTTCCTTTTTGCACTCAGTCACTTTACGACTGCGAGGTCCAGGCCATGCGGCTGGACACAGCCCCACTCTATATGTACAGGGTGCCAAGAAAGGATATACCGCCGTAAACAATATGACGCAGCTATGTCAAACAATTACAAAAGCATGTTGTCTGTACAGAATTGTGTGGCGGATCTAGAAAAATAAATGTTATCCCAATCCGACCACAATTACGGAAGTTATGGCTGTTTTTCAAAAAAAAAGTTTTAAAATGCAAGTTTTTAGAGTGATCAGAGATTTTTATACTTTTTAAAAAAAACCGCCAAAACTTCCGTAATTTCGGTCGGATCTAAAAATTATTTGTCCGGATTCGCAATACAATTTTGTATGGGCAACATGCATTTTTGAAAATAAAATGAAAAAGTAGATTCTTCAAAAATGTTAATGTTTTGAACTTGGTGAAGGAAAATCGTCATAACTTCTTGATTTCTTGTTTAATTTAAATTTTGAATTTTTCCCAGATCCGCAATAAAATTCTGCTCAGGATTCAAGCTTTCCCTGCTTTGTGTGATTGGAGGAAGTGAACATTGTTATAATTGAAGGCCGAAACAGAAATCTTGCTGGCCAAAAATTGAAGTTTTTTAACTTTTTTTTGAAAAACAGTCATACCTTCCGTAATTGTGGTCGGACTGGGATAAATGGTATTTTCTAGATCCGCAATACAATTGTGTATAGGAAACATGCCTTTGCAATTGTGTGACATAGCTGGATCATACTGTTTAAGAGGGGGCACAGCGTTTCTTGGCACCCTGTACATTGGCGAAAACTAATGAGCAAAGACTTCCCTCTCACACTATAGTTACAAGAAGCGTGAAATCCATCAGCTGTTTCTTGACCATCATGAGTAACGTTTTTCTTTGCTAATTTGATCTATTTTGGAATTGCACTAGTACGGAACGAAGAACCAGGCGATGGTGTGGAGCAACTGGGCCTTCCCCACGATCGTCTTCCAGAGGGCGGGGCGACGGTTGCGGGTGTACGACTGCGGGGAGATGTACATTGCCGGGAGACTCCTCAACGGCTACCCGGCCTACCTCCACGATTTCTACCCACTTCAGATTCGGAATCCCTTGGGAGGCAACCTGCGCTTCCCCGTGTCCAAGCGCTGTCAGCGAGTGCCTGCACGCTGAATCAAATAAATGCTTCCATGCAACAATATGTCTCCATAATGTTATTGTTCTTGTAACAAAAGTTGTACTCATTTTTGTTGTTGATTGATTGTCCCTAGGATTGTGTAGTTTTACAAGTAATATTATTCTGCCTATCGAAGTTTAAGGACTGTTTTTCACTAAATCCAACGACATTTACATATGAAGCGTTCAGAGTCAAACCAGATTGACAATAAGTCCCACGAAAATGATTTTTTTTTCAAATAAACCAGTGTAGGTTGTAGGTTCGCTTTATTGTCGCTGAATTCTTGCGGGTCATAGGTCAGCCTAACAGAGTATAAACCTGTTCTCAAATAATGGCTCTGTGCCAAACCAGAAGCAGTGCAACGCGTATTCATTGCCACAACAGAGTCCACCCGTGTGTATGCTAATTTGTTTATATTTCAACGCTGTAACGGTTACCGTTTACCGTAGGAGTTAACCAGAGATAGGGGAATCCCGGATTAAAAATCCAATCTTTTAATCTGGATTAGGGATTATTAATTCCAATGCGCTAATCCAGCTGTTACAGCTGATTTAATCCAATCCCAAGAATCAATCCAGGTTAAAATATTCACCATCTAATTCGGTGACAATCCAATCCATCTAAAAATAATAATTGGATTAAATTTGGAATTGGATTAATTTATATCCATCAAAATTAACACTGCCAACTGGCATTTTTGTTCAATATTTGATACATTTGACCAACTAAAATGTGCCAACAGTTACCAACTGCGTGTAACTACTTTTCAAAAAGTGTCAGCTTTAAAATTCCCATTAATTTTTAATATGCCAACACATTTCTAGTGCAGGAAATAGCAAAAGAACATTGTCAATCGTTAATTTTACAGTAATTAAGCTATACATTGATTACTGAATTACAGATATTATACATGGTAACTGTCATTATATCTATTTTTCGTTAATGTGTGTACTAGTTCAGCAGTTTTTGCGTATAATATATTACAGATGCATCGTTGCCTGTGTATAAATATATTTGTTGATGACCGAGAATCTTAATATTTTGTTTTACATTTCTTTGTTAGCCACAAAATACGCTAATCCTACTTTGAAAATCCATACTATGAAAAACAGTTTTCTCTGAAAGAAATATTATGGATTTTATAGTTTAATCCAATCTGAAATTTAATCCGATTAATTAATCTAATCCGGACCTGTTGTAAGTTAATCTAATCCTTAATAATAATAATCAATCCCGAGATGATTTGAATTAATCCGTACAGATTAATTATTATTTTTGTCCCATTTAATCTTTAATCCCAATCCTAATCTGAAAACCATTTAATCCCCCATCTCTGGAGTTAAAGCGAATGATATTTTAATCTAGCTCGTGATTAAAGATCCAGGATCCTGTACATTTTTTAGGGACTTATTTAACTCACACTAAACAATTACAACAAATGGTTGTTGTATAATTAAATATAATGAATGATGAAATATAATATTGTCGTTCCGTCAGAGTGGTCAGAGTGAGGACACGAGAGAATGAATAATATAACAATTAAAAGTAATTGTTTGAAAGGGGAAAATAATAAGATTCACAATGTTCAAATGCTTATTGAAACTCCAGCACTTTTAGAAGTGCTCACCTCAAAAATCCAAGACATTCTGTCCTTCCTTTTCACTCTCTCTTGTCAACGGCGAGGTCCAGCATGCCGCTGGACACAGCGCTTCTTTATAAGTTGACCATAACTAATGACCATAAACCTTCACTCTCACAACGCACATACGCACATGCGACCAAGCCCTCTGAGGGAGACAAAATAACGAGACTGAAAAGGAAGAAAGAGACACAAAGACAGGAGCCAGATGACGAAAAAGAGTGAGTCACAAAGGAAAGAGCGGATAAAGAGATAAAAAGCAAACACAGTAGCGAGACAGAGAGAAAATATGGGGACAGAGAAGAAAGAGTGAGACAGAGTGGAAAGAGAGAGCCAGAAGGGAAAGGGAAACAAGTGAAAAAAATAGCGAGACAAAAGGGTTAACTTGGAGAGACGGAGAAAAAAGCTGCATATAGCGAAAGCCTGATGTTTTTGCCAAAACAGACCAAGTCCATGGAATTTATGCCTCAAAATTTGCGGTATTTTGTGAAGGAGCTGCATCGGCTTTGCGAAAATTTGCTATGCGTGACGGTCATGTCTTATGTCCATGGCAAAAAGTTTGACCAATTTGCACATTTTGACCTTTCAAGTTTTTTGGCGCTTCCTGCAAATTTTGTTCCAATGGACTCATTGTTAGTCTGGTTCGACTCCATGCTGGAGCTTCGCTTTCGTTTTTCAATGGAAAGATACCAAGCGTATTTACGGATTAATGTCTATATTATACTAAAATGACTGGCACTAATTTGTAGGTTGGCAATAAATAAATAAAAAGTGTGTTTTCTTTACATCAAGTCGATTTTTTGGGGTGAAAAATTGGATTTAACTAAATGGAAATTCCGGGCTTACGTTGAAGGTTGGAGTCATGTTCACGTTTTCCCGCTACACCTTGTACGTGATGAGGAGGACGGCAATATTCCTGAGGACAAAGTCGACGAATTCGGGCGTGGAGACCCGCTCCATATTTTTGAAGTCCCCGACTTTAATGGCCGCATTTGGAATGGAATCCACGAGCTTCTGGATGTGTCGTTTCTCCCACCGGCACAAGCCCCAGCTGAGGGCGTGTGTCTTGATTAGGATCTCCTTCTTGAAGCTGTAGATTTTGTCCGGGATGTTGAAGGCCTTCTGGAAGGTGACGGCGTAGAGGATGCTCATGTCCAGGGAGATGGAGTAGTTGTAGAGTCCCAGGGCGGGATTGAGGGAGAAATATTCGATGGCGAAGAACCCGCTCACCACCCCGAAGATGATGCAGAGGACCTTGAGGAAAAAGATGTTCACGGAATTGCTGGCATTGAATAGCTTTATGAGCAACGAGATGTTCTGGAGCTTCCGGTAGCAACGCTGGACCATGTTCTTACGCGCTGTTTTCCTGGAAATTATCCAAACAATTCCAACGTTAAATTGCAAAACTAACACTTCGCCCAATTGCTTGTCAGATGATCATTATTCTAGTAGGATTCATCTCCACCCAGTTTTTGCCAGAAGATCACTGTATGGACAAACTTCTGCTGCAAATGCTATCAGAAGATCTCAGTGTATTGGAAACTTTCGGCGACGAATATAGCCAGAAGATTAATCTTCTGGCGAAATAATTTTTGCATATAAAGATCAATCTTCTGGCGAAATATTTTTAGCATTGTGGTCAATCTTCTGGCGAAATAATTTTTGCATATAAAGATCAATCTTCTGGCGAAATATTTTTAGCATTGTGGTCAATCTTCTGGCGAAATAATTTTTGCATATAAAGATCAATCTTCTGGCAAAATATTTTTAGCATTGTGGTCAATCTTCTGGCGAAATAATTTTTGCACAAAACTATATCTGCTAGCGAAAAATTTGGCACCAAAATCAATCTTCTGGGAAAATCAATATCAATATTCTGAAAAACTCATTTTTGCACAAAGATCAATCTTCTGGCTAAACAATTTTTACACAAAGATCAATGTTTTGGCGAAATGTTTTTTGCATTATGATCAATCTTCTCGCGAAATAATGTTTGAACAAAGATGAATGTTCTGGCGAAATAATTTTTGCACAAAGATCAATCTTCTGGAAAAACCATTTTTTCACAAGAATCGATATTCTTGCAAAATGTTTGCACAAAATAAATATTACAGTAAAATTCCATGTAAAAGTTTGTTGATTTTGCAAGGATCGATCTTCTGAAAAAATGTTGGCTAATACCAAAGGCCCATAAATTGCTAAAGTAAAAAGTGCATGTCCAACCTCTGGAATGACGTGAATGAATTGAGCGTCGTCGTGAGTTTCTCAAAGAACAAGATTTGTATTTGCAAGGTGAAGTAAATGGAATTGGTCCAGAAGGCCAAAAGGAAATACTCGAAGAGCAGGGTAGCAGCAAATGTATAGTTATTCTGGTAGTCTTCCCCGAGAGCGGTGTACAACAATAATTTCATATCCGGATTCGCAATGCTGGCAATGGTCACAGTGAGACCACAAAACAAATGGCAAGGCTCCAGAACAATGGCCAAAATTTCCTGGAGGGAAAAGTCTAGCGGATTTCTTCGCCTATTTCTACTCCCGTACGCAGATTCTGCAAAAACCGTTACAGAGGAAGATTTTAGAATTGAAATGTTCTGGGGCGGGTTTGCGAACACCGTTGCAGTGCGAACACCGTTATAAGGAGGTCGGTTATAGAGAGAATTGACTGTATATTCTATACAATATGTACTATTGCACTACAGACATGTACCAAAGGATTTGAGCAATTAGTATATTCTTACATGTAATTAGTTTAATGACCTATTACCCGTTTCCCCGGAGGTTAACTAACCTAGACAACGTTATTGTTACTCCCACTGTCTAGTGGCATTGATATAAGCCAACAGACTCTAAACTGCGCAGCTACGAACAATGTCGCTGCTATGGTTTCGGTTATACCGAACTAATTGTTCCTCTGATACAAGCATCGAGTGCATTTACCTATGAAATGATCTAACGCCTCCTCAGATTCGATACCGCAGCTGCACTCTGATGAGTCCCTTGGTTTCATTTGATATATCTGGTTATTTAAAGGCGCATGCCCTGAGTAAATGTACGCATGCAGCCTGACGGCCACCTTACCCTTATTAATAATCGCGGTAGCCTTTGTAAGAGGCTCTCTGATCAGTTTTTTGCAAACGAGCTTTCTCCCACTATTCCACTGGTCTAAATACTTCTGCTTAATAAAATCCTTGATTTTAGACTTTTGTACTTGCAGTGAAATCGGTAATACAGGTTACCTGCATTATACCTTGTAACGGATAGGCTCCGCATACCTATCGTTCTACGTAATTCCCTAGTCATACGACATCAATGAAGAAATATTTAAATAAGTGTGAGGTGATTTAGGAAAAAATAAAGGCTGGACCTGGACTCGAACTAGGATACGTTAGATTACATGTCCAGGCACATCCACCTTCGGCCCCCGAGCCTCTCCATGCGGAGAAGCTCTTTCTATCCGACCACATCTCACACATTCAAATGAGACTGCCTCCGTTACAACCTGCCTGCAAGCTTATCCGCTTTTTAATTGCCTATAAGCATCCTGTGTGTCGCGGTATCCATTGTAGAACAACAGAGTATTCCCCGTTCTAGGATACTAGACTTTCTAGGTTTCAAGTCGTGCATCTAATTCATATCATCATATAATAGTGATCAATAAGATCGCTTCATTCGCAGAAAAAGATTTACCCGCGACCAAGCTGTCCTCGTCGAAGAGATGGTTAAAAATGATGACGGGGATATCCGGACAGACAATAAAATTGCGGATGTACCACGTGATGGACATCAGGCTCCCCAGGACGTAATTGAAGTGCAAGGTAAAGTAGCTGAGGACGAATTGACCAGGGAAAATGAGCGTTTGGAATAGCCTCAGCGTGATGTACGCCAAATGCAGGGACGTCACGGACATGTACAAGATCCACATCCCCCGCCGCGTCTCGGACTTTTGCCGCTCGATCTTCGCATTGACCTTGTCCACCGACAAAGGAAAGACATTGAGACGACAAAGATGGCCCAGAAGCCAGAGGTTGAAGCCGTACTCGGACTTGGAAAGCATCCTTTGTCCCTCGGGCACTTCTGCGCCAGACGAGCCCTTCGACGGACGGTGGTGGTTGCCTGGAAATAAATTGATCCTAAAATTAATATTTTGTCTTTACCTCAAACACCAAAAGCAGATTCTTTCCTAACGCCCACAGCCACGTCGCAACTGGGGAAAGTTACGAGCCTCGTGGGGACTTTTCACCGCAAGGATCCCCGCCGTCTTTAATCTATTCCGTGCGAACGTCGTAGCTTAACTCATAATAAACCGTGCTAATTGGGTCGCATTAATTACTGATAGCACCAATGCGCAAAAAATCACGTCAGCAGGGATTCAAACAAGGAAGATAAGATTCAAGATACAAGGAAGCACTCATCTAGGTATGGCAAGGATTCGATTCTGAATCGGATTTTTTCGATTCAATTCTATCAAGAAATGACATCCGACAAAATATGAATTAAAATACGTGTTTTTCCTAATTATATGAATGCAAGTTTAAATTTCTGATGTCTACAATATAAATTCAAATTCCAATACAACAAAATAATACGACTTCAAACGCTTTTCGAATACTTTTCAAAATTTATTTGTAATTAATTTGTAATCCGGTAGAATTTGTAGCTTAAAATAAACGCCGAAGCCGAATCAATACACAAAATTCTAAATTGACTCCGCAACTCTGATTTTGCAAAAATCGATTCTGTTACAGACGAAAACGTTATATTACTGCCAATTTAAAAAAATCATCCTTACAATACCTTGATTTTGCAAAAAAAAAACCTGCCCGATAGCGGAAATTAGTAACATAATGAAGGCATTTTAGAATAGCAATAAAGTATCGGGATAAAAATGTCAAGTTTTGAATACGAATTTGAACGAATGTAATTTGTAATCATGAATTCCAATTAAAGTATTTTACTGCCAAAAGTATGGATTCTAATTCCGATTAAAATACTGACAAATATGAATATAATTCCGATTAAAATACAGAAAAACATGAATATAATTCCGATTTGAATTCCAATACCGATTCCGATGCCATACCTTGTTGCAAATGCTTGAAACAAGGAGATTCAAAGGTTCTATCGGAAACCTTGAATCGAATAAAATAATGGGATTCAAGACGTTTATCGGATCATGAAAATGAACTGAAATTCGATCCATTCGATCCATTCTTTAATACAAAACTGGAGGATATTTTTCCGATGCAGAGCTATAGTCATCAAAATATTGGAGCCAAATTAAATCAACGGTAAGTTTTATATCAAGATTACTTGCAATTTGAAGTGACAAACTATTAGACTTCATTATAGGGTGAAAATTTTGCAAAAAGTGACGAAATGGTTTCACAATAATAAATATTTTGGATTCTTTGTAACATATGAATCGGATCGAATTGTGAATTTCAATTCGAGCTTTGAATCGGATCGTTCCGATCCTACACTCACCCATTGAATTGGCCGCCAGAAGGCATAGTTCCCCGAATAATGTCCTCACCCACATCCTTTCCATGTGTGTCGAGCTATCAGAGAGAACTGCTGACAATCTACAAACAATTCCTTTCCTTTATCGGACTTGGCCAAAATTACTTAATTACATCATCCAATTACTTCCCCGCCGTTTCACAACGAAATCGTCCTTCCTCGTTTGCTGTCATTGCAAATTATGGGCTGCAGCTATCGGAGTAATAGCATTTCCGCACCTACGCAAAAATAGAAAGTGAGACACATAAGAAGGGGGATGTCCAACAATTTTCCGGGCAGGCTAAACTCGCTGCGGAAATCCGGGGAGAAGCCAATAGTGTTGGTTCCACCAACAATATTCCTTATGGGCCATAGAGACAGCCAAAAACATAAAAAGCATACATGTAAAAGTGTCACTTTAGTCCACGAATGTCTAGTTAAAATGCATCTTAGGTACCTTGCACATTATGATTTCGTAAAAAATAAAACATAAAAAGCATAATAAGCATAATCAATTTCAAAAAGCATAATTGATTTCAAACGGCAGAATTGTCCGACAGTTAACCCTAGAAGTCAATATTTCCAGGCAAAATTTATAGATTTATACTTTATAACGGCATGCTCGTAATCACCGCTGATGTTTACAGTCAAATTTCCGACTGCATATAGCTGATATTAATTATTTTTTGTATCGTTTTTGTTGCTAATTAATGAGTGAAAAATTCTCAGGACTCCAGAAAATGAAAATTCGCTCCCACCAGTTTTTTAAAAATTGTCATTTTTGCCCATATAGCAATTTCTGTGGGCAACATTCGCATACTTGGCACGTTTTGTAAAATTTCAAAAGCATAATGAGCTTGTGAAAAGCATAACTTTTAAAAGCATTATCGATTTTGGCTAGAAACATAGTTAGTTTTGAAAATATAGCATAATGTGGTTTTCTCTAATTTTCGGGCAGGGTGCACCTAGAATCTATTTTTGTGCTGTTTAAGAATATTTTTAAGTAAAGACCAAGATATTATTTGAATGTGTAATTGTTGGTATTTTTTCTCCACTACGTAAACAGCAAATGTAAAAAAAAAAAATCTGAGTCGCCCTGCAAATTATTTATATTTAAATACGAGCATCAAGTAAATACGAGCCCAAATGTAATGAGCAATCCTCTTTTATATGACATCCTCATGCTTGACTTTGCGAAAGAAGGAAGGTGCAGTTTTTTGGTGTGCAAATTAAAATAAGTATTTTTTCCCCGCTCAAACTCTCGAGAGACACCCAAATATGTGCATCAACTTTCTCTCCGATTTTTCATCACACTAGCATACCTAAACGCCTACGCAAGTCATATTGCTACTTGACGGGCAATCAAATGGTCAATAGCAATTTAGCAACTAGAGGTAATGGCTAAGTCGCTAATTGCTAATAATTGCAATCATCAGCAGCCCACGAAGTCTTTCATGGTGTCTATTGCTCTACTTTGCTATACATATTCAATGCAAAGATAAATTAAATGCAATTTACCAAGGAATGAAGAGGTGTGTATACAAATTTCGAAATTTGGTAAACAAAAAAAAAGCAGAGATGGTCAAAATACTTTAGTTCCAAATACTAATTACAAAATATAAATACACTCGCAGGCTTTAATTACAAATAATATTAATTACATTCGGCTGTTTCCCAATCATCATCACTATCTTATAGTATTCAATTACAAAATACAATTGCAGTTTTCATTTTTTTTTTTATGTTTGTATTCAATATTGTACAAAATACATTCGTAGCCAGTAGCTGATGTATTTAAATACAGATTTTAATTACAAAATACAAAGAATGGCATCTAAAATACGTATTTTAATTACAAAGTTCAAATAAATGTATTTAAATAAAATACGGATCATATGCGTTCATTTGTATTTTAGAGCGCAATCAACAAATTACAAATTCTATTTTGCCTTAGTGCACTTTTAAATTACAAAATACAGCAAAATACGAAAATACTGCCATTAAAATTATAAAATTCCCTTAAAATCATACTATTTGCCTTTTACTGGGTTGAACACGATCCAAAACAACCTTGGCCCTTATGTATTTTTCACTTCGTCTATTTATTTTTACGTCTCGCAATTTTTGTCTCAATTTTTTTAGTATCCCACGAGCTACAAATTGCAAGGGGCTAGGGGGTAATGACAAATTCTGGGGAATATACGGAGTGAATCCTGTATAATCTTTTAAACCCAACAGTGACATACATGTAATAAATAAAATAAACTATCAATTGTAGTAAAAAATTACAGCGTCCATAACGTTGGCGATTACTAGACGTATTTTAAAAATACGTATTTCTAATACATAAAATTACAAAATACATGTAGAAATTTGTATTTGTATTTGAAATTTGTATATTGAAATTTGTATTTGAAATTACAATTGCAAAATACAAAAATGTATTTTAAATACGTATTTCATACACTATTTAAATACGATGTATTTTGGTCATCTCTGGAAAAAAGACTACACGGCTAGCGTTACGAACAATGTTATTTATTTTACTCTTCTGGCGCTTTGCTTCCCTGTGAATTCTACCTTTATTCTATTAACCTACATTATTTTTATATGATTTTATGCACACCAAAAATGACTGCCTGTGAAAGTAACTGTTTTCAATGTAGCCCAGTAATTGTAATTAGTAATTATGTGACCCCATGCTCGCATTCCGTGTGGCATATTCGCGGTTCAAGCAGGAACATGCGTTAGAGAAAAGCAATTTTGTAGCCTATTCGGTAAACAGCATAATTACATTTTTGATTCGTGCTCGTAATAAGAATTTCTGCAGGCATTTCCAGCATAGGTACTTTTTCACATTGTGTAATGTTTACTCAATTTAAATTTATTCCCTTAAAATTATAAAATTCCCTTAAAATCATACTATTTGCCTTTTACTGGGTTGAACACGATCCGAAACAACCTTGGCCCTTATGTATTTTTCACTTCCTCTATTTATTTTTACGTCTCGTAATTTTTGTCTCAATTTTTTTTAGTATCCCACGAGCTACAAATTGCAAGGAGGTAACGTCTCATTTCTTTAAATTCCAAAATAATTCACACGCTCATGCTTATTCCAAATGTAATGCACTTTCCATTTCTCAATTGACTCTGGCCTAATGGGAGCTGGTAGAAATGACGTCATCATCTATATCCATCAGTCCAAGGAAGATTTGGTGACAGTCATCTAAAAAAAATTGGGGGATTTCTTTAAATTAAATGCTGCATTAAATAAGGGTAACTGCTAGCAAAGCAGGGAAATTACTAGACAAATTTTCAGGGAAATTGCTAGACAAATTTTCAGGAAAATTACTAGACAAATTTTCAGGGAAATTGCCACACAAAATTGTACGCGACGCGTTTGGATATATTATTTTTCTTCATCAGGCTTATTGGAATAAACATCACTCATTAATTATGATTAGGGAAAGGCACTTTGCACGGTTTTTGTTCACAAAATTTCGCGTCTTATTTTTTCAGGTGTGCCTTTTGGAAATTAAAATTATGCTTTTTGCACCTTTGCTTTTTTCGGCTACATTTGACGCATGACCGCATAATAAGTATGCCAAACATAATTTCTGCTGCTTTTGCAAAGCCCACAGCAAACAAGGAAAATATAATTGGCGAAAGATTATTTAGGAATATACATAAGCGATTGATTCCATGCATTCCAATTCTAAAGTTACTAAAATATACCAAATACTAAAAAAGCACTTTTCTCAGCACTTTTCAAATGTGTAAATGTGGATACCGACAAAATTAATATCCACCCACAGCAAATTCTTTTTATCAAGAATTTATATTGGCTGTTGGATAAATTATTAAAATTAATTTATCCATTTGAGGGCACATTAAGTTATTTTTAAGACCCAAAATTGCTGAATTGTAGCTGTATAAACCAGTGCACTTTGTGAGCGAGCATTGCCGTGTCCAAAACTTTTTATTGGGAGATTCTACACTATATCAAAATTTGGAGCAAAAAAAATTTGTATAAGCGGTTGTACTTTGCCATTTTTTGGCGAAATCACTTAATTTGTAAGTAAAATCGTCAATTATTAGTATAAAAAATGAAGGTGTGCTTTTCTGAGCGAGATGTGCTTTTTGCGCGGTTTGCGCTTTTGGTAATTTTTAGTTTTTCGCTTTTTCTAGACAATGTTCTTTTTCACTTTTGAGTCATTAAAATCGAATTGGTTTCAGGGCCATTTAGCATATAGTTATATTCGCCTTAGATTGCCTGCCAGCTACCTATATTACTGTGAAAGGGATGCCGTCTTTACTAAGACTCCGATCTACCTAAGTTATACTAATATCGGATTTACGCGAGATTCTTCTTCGGTGAATTGCCATACGGCTGGCTAAGCCATATTATGGGCTTAAGCGTTGGTTCGTAGGTTACTGACTTGCAAGGGTCCCTTGTTAGGGCTTGCCTACAATTATCCTTCAGATTCCTTGCCTTAACGGAATCTAAGTATACTTTATGCTTTCGCGAGAATGCTCTTATATGAAAAGATCCTACTAGTTACAGCAACAATGCACACGCCTTGGGTTTTGAACAAGAATTGATTTATTAATAAACCTTTCCATCTTTACGGATCTCAAAAGTGTTATTAATAAAACCTGCGCATGTTTACATCTCATAAATCCGGTGTAGTTCTAAGCACAAGACGTATGTTCAGGTCAAGGGGTGACAAGGCAAGAACGGTGAATGACCATTCCTAGCTTATAACATTTACAACAAGGCCCGAGTTTACATTATAGATTCCATCTCTTCCTAGAGATACGATTTTTCTCCACATTTATCCTTCGACTTTGGCCTAGGATTGGTCCTTTTGAAAAAGTATAGCAGAGGAGGAAAAATTAGGATCAAGATCAAGAGTCAATGCAATGGAAATTCTCACGCAAAGGCTGGTAAAGGGAAGAATTGAGTCTGGATTTGTATAATAATATATTAGATACTGACTGAATCCCTATTTAATAAAACTATTTAATAGAACTCTTCATGAGAAAAAGGAATTGAAACTCCTCTTGATCGTGGAATGTCATTGGGTGTGAAAGAAAGTGGCATTTACTCCTCACAAATGATATTTGCTTCATATAATATCACCTAAAAACAGTGTATTGGCATCCAAAAATCGCGTGATCAGAAGCACTTTTTATTCAAGGAATTATTCAAAAGAAAAAAAGGTAATGAGAGAATGCCAATAATAATAGATTTGGACTCTCTAATAATGCCCTTCCTAATGGAACATAATGAAAATCCATTCCAAATTCCAGTGAAGAAGAAAAAACGGCGGAGGAATAACCACATCATTATTATATAATTTGCAGACTTTCCCACAGACAAAAGCTCCAAAAGCTCAATAACCGGAAAGTTGAAGAACCTTCAAAGGGGAAAAATTAGCCAGGATTTTCTTTGGAAAAATTCACAAAGTGCTGACGGGGAAGCTTCACGGGAAATTAGTTTCTGCTCTTATTTTGTTTTTTTTATTTTGATTTATTTTGCTTTATTTTCTTTCACTTCCTTTTTCCTCTACGGGGAATCACTTTTGGAAAATTTCCCATTTTTCCAAAAGCAAACTTTTGTTGCGGGAAACTTTTATTTATTTTATTTTTTTAATTGCCTCTCTTACGTTTTTAAACGGAAATCTATGATGAATAAGCGCAGTTGTTTTTTTTTCTGGATTTTCTTTCATTTTTTTTGGAGCGTTTTAGACGCTTGGACGCTTTGCGTTTGGACCGGGCAGGAAGTGGATGTTTTAAAGATCTGGAATGATCTCAAGCCCAAAAAACGTGTAATTATACACCAATGCCTGACCATGGCTTAATTTTATTACAGGTTATTACGTCAAAAGTATATTCCTGTCTTTTCTCGGTATACTTATAGTCTTTTTTAAAATTATTTCCCCCCTACAATAAGACTTTTTGAGCTCGAGCGGAAGCACTGAGGCGTGACCTCACATGGCCTTTTTTGCATGTATTCCCTCAAAAATCCCTTAAAAATCCAGAGGAAGGATGCCTTCCTTGGTTGCTCTTTAGGAATAATAATAAATGGCAAAATTGTATGTACCTAAAAGTGGGAAAAGGCACACAAGCTTGCATGTCGTGAGAAGTCTGAAGGTGAAGGCAATTATGAAAGAAGCAACGTTTCTTCGTATGTACGCTCATATACGTATTTATACACATAGATTGTGTATACATAAATATAAACAACCAATTTTTTTTTAATTTCTAAGATTCCCTTTCTTTTTAATACCTTCATTTTTTTCCCTCAATTGGACGAGTGGCAGATGGCGTGCGAAAATCCCTTTACGTGCGTGGATACAGTAAATACTGCAGATTTTTTCCCCACTTTTGGATGCCCCCAGATAAATCAGGAGTCGGTATTGTGTTATTATTATTTTTTCTTGTACACAGCTATATTCTACTTATACATACATATATACAGGCTGCCAACTAACGATTACACCTCCCTAGCACCATGATCTATGGCAATGCTGCAAAATGGCAATCGGAGAAATCTAATGTAGAATTTTATTGTGCGTGCAGAAAACATTTTTGCTTTCAAATCCGACCAAAATTACGGAAGTTATGGCTGTTTTTTAAAAACAAGTTCAAGAAATACATTTTTTGACCGGCTAGATTTTTTGTTTCCGACTTCAAAAATAAAAATATTCTGTTCCTCCACGCACAAAGAGCAGGAAAAGCGTGAAACCTGGGCATAATTTTATTGTGGATCTGGGAAAAAATCCACATTTAAATCAAACAAGAAATCACTATATTATGAAGATTTTCCTGCACCAAGTTCAAAACATTAAAATTTTCGAAAAATCTAGTTTTTTTATTTTACTTTTAAAAATGCATGTTTCTCATATACAAAATTGTATTGCGAATCCAAGAATCCATCACAAGACTGCATATACAGGGTGCCAAGAAAGGACGAACCACCTTAAATATGATCCAGCTATGTCACACAATTGCAAAGGCATGTTTCCCCAACACAATTGTATTGCGGATCTAGCAAAAAAAATTATCCCGATCCGACCACAATTATGGAGGTTTTGGCGGTTTTTCAAAAAAAAGTTTAAAAATCTCTCATCTCTCTAAAAACTTATATTTGTAAACGTTTTCTGGAAAAACAGCCATAACTTCCGTAATTTTCGTCCAATCTGGATAAAATTCATTCTGCTGGATTCGCAATACAATTTTGTATGGAAAACATGCATTTTTAAAAATAAAAAAAGCTAGATTTTTCGAAAAATTTAATGTTTTGAACTTGGTGCAGGAAAATCGTCATAACTTATTGATTTCTTGTTTGATTTAAATGTGGATGTTTTCCCAGATCCGCAATAAAATTCTGCTCAGGATCCACGCTTTCCCTGCTTTGTGTGAGTGGAGGAAGAGAATATTTGTATTTATTGAAGGCGGAAACAAAAAATATAGCTAGCCAAAAATTTTTTGATTTTTTTTGAAAAACCGCCATAACTTCCGTAATTTTGGTGGGATTTGAAAACTAAAATGTTTTGTGCGTGCACAATACAATTCTACATTAGTTTTCTCTAATTGCCATTTTGCAGCATTGCTATAGATCCTGGTGCTAGGGGGAGTATAATCGTTGGTTGGCACCCTGTACATGCGTTTATATACATAATATACATATACATAATGCATCCTGTGCATATGTACCTCTTCTTTACATTGTTATTGCATTGCTCCCAGACTTTTTTCCATGTGAAAGTCTTGGACGATGATTATCCTTTGGGCATATGAATTCCCTTAAGCTCGACTCAACCTCTTCAGTGTAATGTCGGCTTCCTAAGACTTGTCTTTACCCCGAATCTCACGAGTCCAGCGTCTCCAGTATGT
>JAQGBT010002902.1:0-21879 GCA_034698585.1 Disparrhopalites patrizii | reverse complement strand
GATAAAGATAGAGAAATAGAGAGAGAAAGAGAGAGAAAGAGAGAGAAAGAGAGAGGTAGAGAGAGAGAAAGAGAGAGAACGAGACAGAAAGAGAGAGAGAAAGAGAGAGGTAGAGAGAGAAAGAGAGAGAGAACGAGAGAGAAAAAGAGAGAACGAGAGCGAGAGGAGAGAGATGATGAAGAAGGGAGATACCATGGAGACGGAGAGCCAGACGATCAGAGGGACAGAGATCCTGGAGCTAGAGGATTATGTATATAGTTTTTTGGTGCGACAAAGATTCTATTGATTTCCTTGTCCTAACTACCGCACTTAAAATGCGTGAAGAGACAGCTTTACCTGTAATCTACAGAGAAAAGGAAAGCACTTGAGATAAATGAAGGGGAGTCTGGGGAGGAGCAGAGAAGACAATAACATTCCCAACCTACTTTCTCTACCGTAATATCAACGAAGAATGAAGAAGATCCGGTGAGGCCCTTGAAACAATGGGCAAAGGAGATTGCGTTTATTGTAATGGAAGGAGTTGTACGCTTATAAGATCTGCAAAAGTGATCAAAGTGGAATAAATATACAAAAAGACCGATACGAGCAGGTAGTAATGGGGTGAAGCACAGAAATAAGGGAAATAGGGGGAAACGGTCCTTTATTCTGAATTAAGAGGGGAAAAATATTTTGGATGAAAAATATCAAATAGGACAAGACCAAAATAGCCTGTGGATGTGTTGCAAGCATGAAATCAAAGAATTGGTCGACAGAAAACTGGAAAACCTCCGCAAGCTACCGAAAAACTAGCAGGGAAATGGTGGGGAATTCTGTTAAACAGAAATAGTACAGGATTCTTGAAGGACAGCTCTGACGCTCTGTCAGTCTTTGTCGACTGACATTGACTTTCTATTATTCCCGTGCATGCCTTTGCCAATTGATTTAGTTGGACCTTCCAAACCACAAATCTCAAAAGCTACATAACAATATGGGCATTTCGGGGAGAAAGTGGCCGAATGGATCTGTCCGAAGTGAGAACTCGTACAAAAGAAGATAGTGCATACCTTTGCCGAAACTTGAATAAAAGGGTATTACAGAAGTGTACAAAATAGGAAAGGAAAAGAGAAAGTAAAATCGCTTGAAAGAACAAGAAAGCTTTAATGAAAAAGATTTAAAGGTAGCAAGAAAGAGCACGAAAGAAAAAGCGTGGATGAAAGGGGAACACGGAACAGCAAGAATAACGTGAAAAACAGACGGGAAGAGAAAATTAATACAAAATAAAGAAAAACTGAAATAGTAAAAAGGAAATCAAAAATATAAAATGCAGGAAAAATAAATTAAAAAGGAAACGAGAGAGAAAACCACGAAAAAAGGGGAAATGGGAAATGCAGAAATAAAGAGAAATACAGGCATCATGAACAATAATTAAATAATAAAACAAAGCGAAAAAGAAAAGGCAACAACAAAAAAAAAACGAAAGAGAAAAAAGAAAGGCGAAGCCATGAACGGGAAACAAAAAAGAAAAAACGAGACAAGTAGACAGTTTGAAAACGACATAAAAAACGAGAACGAAAGCAAAACGAAAAAAACTTCAAAAGAAAAGAGAAAAGGAGAAACCATGATGACAAAATAAAAAAGAGGAAGAAATATGTAAAGCGGAAACATATGAAAAATTGAAAAGAAAAAGAAGAGGAGACAACATGAAAAGAAGTAAAAAAAAAGGAAGTAAGGGAAAAGGCAAGATCATGACACAGAAATAAAAAATTAAAAGAAAGACAAACGCAAAAAGCATAAGACAGGATTAAAAAAGAAACAAAGAAAAATAAAAATCACGATAAAAAAATAAAATAGAAGAGGAGAGTAAGCATGAAAAAAATTCAAAAGGATGTGAAAAGAAAGCATGAAGAAGAAATGAAAACGAAAAGGCATTGAAAAAATTGCATAAAGAAGAAATAAAAAAGAAAAAGCATTGAAAATAATGCATGAAGAAAAAATAAAAAGGAAAAATAATTGAAAAGAAAGCATAAAGAATAAATAAAAAAGAAAGCGAAATGAAGAGAAAGCATAAATAAAAAAGAAAGCGAAATGAAAAGAAAGCATAAAGATTAAATAAAAAAGAAAGTGAAATGGAAAGAAAGCATAAAGAATAAATAAAAAGGAAAGCGAAATGGAAAAAAAGCATAAAGAATAAATAAAAAGGGGAAAGCAAAAGTATGGAAGAAGAACAAGAAATAATGTTTGGTAGGAAAAATGCATGAAAAAAGAGGGATAAAATAAATAAATATTTACAATAATAATATACCGCGATGCAATGGAAAAAACTGTACATAATCAAATAAACCCGAAGTACAAAGCCGTTTAGGGACATTAGAGTTAAGACAATAAAACAAGCCACATCAAAAAAGGAAGGAAAAAGCTGGAATGTATCCAAAAATGGTATTAACAGCCAAAAATAGAAGATAAATGAAGACATAAAAAAAGATGACAAAATAAAATATTCTAGCATCAAAATAAGCGACACCGGATAAAATCCAAAGATTAAAAAAAACTCTCCAAGATAAAACCTAAAACTGAAGAGCTTAAAAAACTGAAATATATCAAGATTTGGCAACCGAGACAGGAGAGACCTGTTGTACCAAATGGATATATATGTACATGTGTGAACCCTATAATAATATACGTACATAAATGTCTCCTGCAATATCTTCTTGCCTTTGAAAGTTTAGCTGCAAAATGGAGAAAGTTTTTTTCAGAGTTGTAGGAGATGCGCACTTTTCCCTTTAGACTTTCCCCAGCTTTCCCCCGTACACTTTCACCCTCCTCAACTTTCCCTCTTTCGTATCTCCCTTTTTTTGTGAAAGTATAAAGTAGGAGCCCATTCATCATGAGTCGGTCAATGTTTACCTGGTGCTCCGTTGAAAAGGGTCTTTTCTTTCTAGCTCACTCACGTTTCTTTTTTTGGCCACTTGTTGTTACTGCACGTACATATATATCCATATATAGCCATATAATTCCCATATAGCCCCTACAACTTCCAGATAACTCCCCTATAAATCCTATAACGTCCCATATTATCCACAGACCACTGTCACCCAGCAGGCTATCACAGCAGGGGAGTTCCTGTTTCCATTTAAATCCATTCCGTCTCTCTTTCTCCTTTCTCTCGACTTTCTCTCTTTCCTGCCATCAACGGGGAATTAATTTATTTCCGTCTCAATTCCAATTCATTCACGAAAATAGAGGGGAAATAAAAGGAAGAATTTTTTATTCCATCATTTTCCAAGTTTATAAAAACAATAATTTTATTTGGTTGGATCCTAACGTCAACATGTTGTGCCTCGTGGTGATAGTAATTATTGTCATTTTTGACCTAATGCATCGACACCCCCGACCAAAGTACGCCCGGAGGGAGAAAGTGTGATTTTTTTTAAGTAGTAAGGCGGGAAAGGAAAAAAGGGTTGGGGAAGACTTTTTGTCCCTTTTTTACATCGGCTTTCTCCCCCCAAGTGAAAGTAGGGAAAGTAAACAAAAGGTGAAAGAAGTACAACAAAATTCTTTTTTTATCCAGTGCGTGGGCAGCTTTCTTTTGGGGCGGGAGAGAAGGGTAGAAAGCATTTCTAAACGGGGCTTTCACTAAGTGATAGAGACTGACTTTTTTCCTGACGAGCTCCCTTTTTGGGTGGAAAATTACACAGGGATTTATCAGAAGACGCAGTAACCTGGTCGTTTCTAATGTTTTTTACGTCTATTTTATACCGCGAAAAATAATTTAGTTTTTTTCATTAACTTTTTACTTGCAAAAAAACAGCTAGAAATAGCAATTTATGGAATACTGAATACATACATAACTGGATCTGATTATTACATTTATTACCTGCGAAATTGTGATACGCTTGAAACCGTCGATTTAATTAGCAACAAAAATCTGAAAAAGTAGATAAAAACGTTTTTATTTTACGAAACAAATTTTAAAAAATCAATGTAAGATTTAATTTTAAACAAAGTGTCCAATACCTTGGATTTCCAGACATTTTAGATTTACTTACGTATTTAAAAAAATCATTTAAACAAATTCATTTAAAAATTCATTCAAATATTGACTTAACTATTTAAAAATTAATTTAACAAAGGAATATTCAAAAATTAATGTAACTACAATTTCTCACAAAAACTGATTTAACCCAAAGAAAATTAACAAACTAGTTTAAAACAACAATCTGACAAAAATTGAAACAATATTAACAAATTAATTAAAATCAGAATCTTGAAATATGAATTGAAGCAAGGTGTATTGAAAAAAATTAAAAGCAGAATCTAAAAAATATTAGTTCAAAAAGAAGACTCAGTCAAATATAATTTCAAATAAATATTTAAAAGTGTTAATACAATCCTCTGTCGTGCTTGTCACAGGGTAAAATTGTGCAAAAAAACTATAAATCTAAGATTGACTGTCAAAAGTAAATTGTAACACCGTTAATTGGGTTAATTTCGTACCTTAACAAAGGGCATTTGAAAGGATATTCACTTCTTGTAGGCGTATTCCCCCTTAATAAATTATATAGAGAGCCCTCGACATACATACCAAGGACACTATCCGTGCCACTGAGCCATATGAAACAATGTAAAATAAAGGCAATCATCAATCATCACCATAGGGAACCTTCCTTTCCCACAACCACTATAACGAATTTCACAGCCTAACAAAACGAATCTTAATAAAAGATGGTTTGATCACCTAAAGAATTTATTCATGGGACTCTTTTTCTACTAAACTGTGCCAGAGATTTTAAAAGAGGACATATTTCCTGTTCCTTTTAGTTCCATTTTTTATATTCGAAGCCACTCTTTTAAGTTCCTTTAACTTGAGAGAGTACACACAGTGGTTTTTGGAGCTGAAACATTGAGTTAATAAGTAGCAGTAGCCTGTGGGGATGCTGCTGTGTTCCCATCTTTACCAGTCTGAGGAATAGACGCAGCAGACCTCACGGTAAAAATTCAAAGGGCAAAATGTCGGAGAGAAAGATCTATTCCTTCGCCACGGCCGAACATCTTGAGAACCGGGTACATTTTCCATCTTCTATTTTTTTTCCTTACCTTTTTTTTTACGTATTTCATTCTCCTTTTTACTCCAGGCAATTCTCTCTCATGAGCAGTGGAGCATGTACATACTTGTACATTAGATCATTCCCCCCATATAAATTTATTTCATCATCATACACAAGTATATTCATGTCGATTCTTGGTCGATACTTTGTGTTTGTCAAGTAAAATACTCAGATTCAAGGGAGGCACGCACATCAAATGCGGAATTGGGTGGTATTATTGGCACTCTCCAACAAAGGAGAGACGGATGGAGGGCACGTGGGAGAGGACAGGGAGACAATACAGAGGGAGAGATGCAGGGAGTAACGATTTGCAAATCTGGGGAATGGGTCTGCAAATGAGAAGTGTCAACACAATTAATGGAGACAGACAGGGGAGGTGTTAGTGGTGGCTGACGCAACTTATTGAAGAGGCTAGAAAGAGGTAGAGAAAAGAGTAAGAAAGAGAGAGAGAGAAACAGATAGAAAGCAAGAAAAGGCGAAAGAGAGAAAAATAGAGAGAAAACAAGAAAAGGCGAAGAGGAGAGAAGCAGAGAGAAAAACAGAGAAAATAAGAAAAGGCGAAAAAGAGAGAAGCAGAGAGCACAACAGACAGAAAATGAGAAAAGGCAAAAAAGGCAGAAGCAGAGAGAAATAGAGAGAAAGTAAGAAAGTAAGGCAAAAGAGAAAGAAATAGAGAGAGATAGTAAGACAAGGCAAAAGAGAAAGAAATAGAGAGAGATAGTAAGACAGGGCAAAAGAGAAAGAAATAGAGAGAGATAGTAAGACAAGGCAAAGGATGGAGAAATAGAGAGCGAAAGTAAGAAAAGGCAAAAGAGAGAGAAATAGAGAGAAAAAGTAAGAAAAGCCGAAAGAGAGAGAAACAGAGAGAGAGAGACAGAGAGAGAGGGAATTAACAGGAAAGTATAAGAGGGAAAATTCAAAACAAAATAACCGAGACAAAAGAGCACGTAATGGGAAATTCACTCATTGCAAGGATAAGCATCTAATTTAATTTAATCATTTTAATTTAATAATTTTATCCTGGGATAAAAAGTGAAAGCACGACAGAAAAATTAAATCCAGAGAGAGCAAAATCATGGAACAAAAAGGCAAGCACGGCAGGAAAAAGGTAAATAAGAGCAAAAAAAGTATAGTAGAAGAGAAATATGAAAAGGCATAGATAAAAAACGAGCAGAAAGGAGAAAGCAAAGGCTTAGGTAAAACAGATAAACAGAAAGAAGAGGCAATGGAGAAAACAAAAAGCGAAAGAAAAGTCATGAAATAAAAAGTCGTGAAAACACGAAAGAAAATGAAATGGAGAAAAAAGAAAGGGAAAGAAATTTCATGAAATAAAAAGAGAAAACACGACATAAAAAGAGAAAGCATTACAGAAAAAAAACTAGGCGAGAAGCAAGAAAAATCATAAATACAAAATATGAAGCAAGGGAGAAAATACGAGGCGAGAAATCAAGGATGGAAAGTAAGAACAAAAGAGGACAAAAATGAGGATTTGGAATAGTAAGTGAAAGCATAAATTGAGAAGAAGAGAAGTTGAGAATGCATACAGAATATGAGGAGGAAATGAGAAATAATAAAGAAAAGATGAAGCAAAAGAATGCAGGATCGTAAAAGTAACAAAACATTAAAGAAAAACATTCACTTTCAACACAAGAGACAAAAGGGAAAGTAAGAGCGAAAATAGTTAAAGTGGAATAGAATATTGAACGAGAGTGAGAAACAGAAGGGTAAAAAAGCAGGAACAAAAGAGAGTAGTTGATTTAGCCATACACACACTATAGAAGGGAAAGACAAGCCAAGAAAAACAACATAAATACTGGAAACACTCGTCAGAATCCTTTAGAGTTGACATCCACTTGCTTCGCTAAAGGCTTTTAGTAAAAGTGAAAAAGACGGAAGCCAAGTGTAGAAGATTATTTGATTTCCTTCTTCTCCCTCTCGATCCCCTCTTCCTTCTGACCTTAACTGTCAGAAGATAAAGAAGTACTCGATTTTCTCTCTCTCTCTCTTAGGTGTTTATCTGCGTAGGCGTTATTGTTCCCTCGATTTTTGGAAATTGCTTGTCACCATCCATTAGGGTCTCGTATTTCCTATTCGGCACTTACGGTGGACAGGCAGGATGAGGAAAATAAAAGGAAAGAGAAAATGGGTAGCGTGGGTGGGTGGGTGTGAGCATTGTAATACTAGACTTGTATTGATTGAAGTGACTTGTGACTGATTTATTATTTAACCCCAAATAACATGGGACAATTTGTACCTTCCGTATTCATTTACCTTTCTCTATACTTTTTCTTGTGCACTGTGACTATCTCAAATTTCTTCATTTCTCTTGGTTTTATTTATTTTCTCTCGTGCTTTCCCCGGCTTTCTTTTCATATTCACTTGCTATCTTATACCGGTTCTCTCTCGCGCTTTCCTCGAGTTTTTTGCTCCGCTTATTTCTTTTGTTTTTTTTTTACTTTCTCCGTTTATTTCACTTCCTCTTTTCAATAATTTCACTTTGTATTTGCACTTATTTCACTTTCTCTTTCTATGAATTTCACTTGCTCTAACCATTTATTCATCTTTTCAATTATTCCACTTTCTTCGTTTATTTAACCTTGATTCCATTTTATTTGACAATCTCCGTTTATTTCACGGCCTCTTTTCACGTACTCGACTTTCTTTTCTTATTTCACTTTCTCCTTCTATTTATTTCTCTGCTTATTTCACTTTCTCCTTCTATTTATTTTTCTACTTATTTCAATTTATATTTCCTTTTATTTCACTTACTCTTTCCAATTATTACTTTTTCTCCGTTTGCTTCACCTTCATTTTTATTTATTTGGCGATCTCCGTTTGTTTTACTTTCTTTTTCCTTTTATTACTTTCTCTTCCTCCTGCCTATTGAATTTTGTCTTTCCGCTTATTTCACTATATATTTCCCTGTATTTCCCTACTCCGTTTATTTCACTTTTCCTTTCCGTTTTTGCTTCGTTTATTTCCTCTCTAGTTCCATCTATTTCAGTTTCTTAATTTATTTCAGCTTCACCTTCTTTTCCTCGCGCTTTATGTGTGTATTTAATTTTGACTCTGTTTTTCTCGCGCTTTCCTTGTGTTTGTTTCACTTTCTCCCTCTGTAGCTGTACCTGTCTCTCTATGTTCCTCTTGCTGTCTTTCTATATTCCTCTCGATTTGTATCTCGGTTCTTTTCACTGTCCCTGTGTCTCTCCTCATGCTTTCTCCCTCGGTTTCTATCATATTTAATGCCTCTTTTTTCTGTCTTTTCTGGTCTCTCTCTCTGTTTTTCTGTCTATCAAATTTACTTTCTTAGTTGTGCTTTTTTATCACCCGCGTGCCTAAAGCATCTCCAACTCTCTCCGTCTCCTTCTCCCTACCTTTCCCAGTCATTCTTCGTGTATCTCTCTCCCATGCGTAAATTTTGCTCTTCTACAACCGATTATTCCATTAGAATTCTGGAACCACCAAGACCTGTTCGGAAGTTGGGAATTACGGGGATTTCCCGGCACATGTTCTGAAAATCTCTCCCTTTCTCCTTTTTTCCTGGTGTTCTTTACCGTGTGCAGTAAGGCGATAATGCTCTTAGCGGAAATGAGACCCGAGGATGCCATTGTTCCTTTTCTCCAAGTCTAAAATGCTCACATACTGCAAGGATTTTGTTACAAGGATGTTACATATGTTACAAAGATTTTGTGGGAGAGAGAAAGAGTAAAATATTTAGGTGAACATGTTCAAAACCTGTCTTTGTTCTGGGAGGATCACGCATGATTTTGAACTGGCATATAATGGTCGTTCTGCAGTTATACATTTATATACGGTATACATTTATAACTATATAATTTATAGCTATACGTGCGTACATATACAAGTATAGCGCCTTGTTACGAGAATGGTATTGACCTCCAATTGCGTTGGTACATTTCGGGAATAAATCTTCACTGGTCAAGTCCTTTTTGTAAAGATGAGCTTAGGAGGTTAGGGTCATTCAGGGAAGGTTCAACTCCCAAAACATGGATTGAACATGAAAAAATACACGGACAAATGATGTTTCCGTGAGCAACGATGTTTCCATATCCAGCCTCGTACTTTCCTAAGCGGATTTCATCTCCAGAAAAAAAAGCTTTTCCTATCTGTTAAACGAAAATCTGTTTCAGCTTCCCAAACATAACCAAAGCCTTTCTGGTGCTTTTATAAATGCATTATCTTATTTGTTGGGGACAATTCCTTTCTGTTGACGTGCATATTTATATTGTCCTCGCCTTTCACCTGCTTCTATGTACTTTTGCCGTTGCCTCTGACAGATCCTGTTCCCGCTAAAAATAAACTCCATTATCCAACCTTGAACACTGATTTTCAATGTGGAAATCTCCGAAAAATATTTGTTGGACTAATTCAATGTTTTTTTAAAATATTTACAGTCGCTGGAAAGCACACGGCGTATGCTGACGCTATGCGAGGAGGTAAGCTCATTTTTCTACCTTCTTTTTCATACCATTTCGGTGAAAAAAATGAAACATATTTTCTAATTAAAATCATGACTAATTTTAATTGAAAAATAGCGCTGATAATTAGCAACTAAAAATTGTCTTCGACCTAGTAATTATGATACTATGTACGTAATCTTTAAGAAGCAGAAATAATCTCCGGGCATTGCACAAAAGCGAGGAAAATCGATTTCCGAAATGTATTTTCTCCCACTTTCATTCTCAACGGAATCTTGAGGGGAATATTCTCATTATTCTACCACGTGGATTTTGATCTAGATGTCCCATAAAGGATGGCAGGAGAAAGGATTTGTCATTTCCTTACCATTTTTTTTTGCATATTAAGAGTTCCGAAATGGCCGCACACAACGGAATTCTGGTTAAGCTAGAAAGGCCTAGGATTCATTATTAAGTTTGGAATTGGCGAATGGCCTGGAAATGGAAAAACCCCCGCAAAAATTCTTCTTCGGTGTCAATTTCCTGTGCTAAGAGATTTTACGTTCTTATTTTTCCTATTACTAATTTTCTCCCTTCTTACACAAAGGGTATATGGGTACAAAGCGGTTCAAGTCCAAATTTTTCCAAACCAAAATTTCTTCATCAAATACGTTTGGTCCGCGAAAGCTTTTTTCCTCACATTTTTCCAAAGTTTCCACGCCGTTTTTTGTATTTTTAAGAAATTCACGGAATATAATTTCTCTCGTATAAAACATTTACATTTCCAAAATTTATTCTGTAAACCATAATATATTACGAAATAATTAATTTTTAGTACATCGACTTTTATTTTCTAAATTATAATGCATTAATGCATTTTGTAAAAATACGCATTTTTAACAAAAAAACATTGAATTTATTTTCTAAATTACAATAATTACATTGTGATGGGAATATTTGTTTTAAAGTCACTAAATTTATTTTCTAAATTACAATAATTACATTGTGATGGGAATATTTGTTTTGAATTTTCTAAATTATTATTTTCTAAATTTTCTAAATTACACTACATTTTGATTGAAATATTTTTTTGAATGACTCAAATTATTTTCTAAATGATACATTTTGAATGAAATATTTTTTTAATGACTCAGTTTATTTTCTAAATTATAATACATTTTGAATAAAATATTTTGTTAAAAAAAGTAACTAAATTAATTTTTTTTAATTTTAATACATTGTGACGAAAAACTTTTTATAAAATTCACAAAATTATTGTCTGTAATATAATGCTAGTTATGATGGATGTAATACTTTTTGAAATTCATTGAATTAATTTTATCCCTTAAAATTGCATTGTGAAAGAAATATTTTTAGAGAATGCCCAAAACGTATTTTACTCCATGACAATGAATTATTATCGAACTACACGTACTTTCGTTTCCCATTATAGCTTGAGAAATGGACTTAAACCGTCTTATGCCTCTATAGAATCTCTTCGTCCTATTGCCAACATCCAAATTTCCATTTCCTCTAAGTCCAACTACAAGAATCGACATGTACAGGCATATACTTAAGTATTTGTGAATGTATTCATACACATTGCATATACAAGCATATGTATACATATGTATACGTACGTGTATGTATACGCATACATACATGTATTGAATACGGAGTTGATCCATTTCAACGGCGATAGAAGTCACTGTACAAATTACCCCGAAGTACAAAAAAAAACATTACGCTGAGGGACTTTACTTACTGGAATAAGAGAGGAAATGTCATGCATTGGCATCATAACATAGGGAGATGAAGAGGAGGAGGAGGAGGATGATGAGGAGGAGGATGAGACGGAGGAGGAAGAGGAGGAAGCCCCTGAAAATGTCAAAGGGAAGTAATTTCCTGTAATGGATGAGATCGTACGTGAATGTCAAGTATTACTTTGGAAGTCTTCCTTTTTTTACAAGGTACCTATGTATGTACGTGTATAAATGTGTGTCCTATTCACAAAAAAAAGGAGCTTTTCGATTGGAAATAGGAAAAAAAAGGGAGAAAAAATAGACCAAGACTTTGTCAAGGCTGGAGGGGATGCTGATGCATGAATGTGGAGGATTTATTCCGTGTACAGCCGGAGGAGCATCCAGGATTTACGTCAATAATGAATGTCGAAGGTCGGGGAGTTGTGCATTTGTTATTAGAATAAACAGAGAGTCTCCTCATCCTTTTAGGGGAGATGATGGCTATAAAAGGGATATTATACCTTGGTTTTTCTTTCTGGAGGAGAAAATATTAATATTTATAGACTTTCTCCACGCATTTGTATGAATATACGTAGACAGCTAGTCCTGGAGGTACTTTCTTCCTGGGAAAAAGGATGTCTTGATCTTTTTATTAGGGGATTTACTACAGTGTCAGGTTAAATGTCAGAGGGTTCCCTCTTGTCTCTGCATTATAGAAGGTTACACCTGTTTTCCAGAATTTTCCCAATACATAAGTTTGAAAGGATGGATTTCTCTTACGGGAATAGACATATTGGCCAGATAAAACTGATTGTGTCCTGCTTGACCCAAAATAAATTTTTAAAATCAGATTTTGTATTGTCATTTTCATTCGATTTGGCTCACATATTCGATTTAATCCCTTCATTTGGAGTGAGACTGCACGGATATAATCAGATTTGAAAATTCCCACTCTTTACTGTGTACAGGTAAACAAGTTAAAGGGGAAATTGTAACCAATCGATTTCCTGTATGATCTCAAATTACCCGACACACACAATCTCAACATCTTGTAGGAAAGGAGAAGTTTTAGGTAATTCAAGTTGATCTTCAAAGATCAAAGGGCAAATTCTCGAGGATCATATTACAGAAGACACTCCAGTAGCAACTTGACGGAAGCAAAGAGGAAAAGCTGGTGTTCGGATATTATACATGTTGAGGGGTTTCAAGTCAAACCAGCCTAAGTCCATTGGAACAAATGTTACTGGAAGCGAAATTTTACCCTCAAGAAACACGCGGGCGACGCGAATGAACTTAGGCTGGTTTGGTAACGAACCATATTTAAGGGTGGGCTTAACCTGTGTTTGGTTGACCTATGACCCAAAATAATTCAGGGGCAATATAACACGCACACAGTGGTTTATTTGAAACAAAAAAAATCATTTTTGAAAATTTGGGACTTCGGCTGGTTTGACTCCTACATATACATATAACATGCATACATAGCATGGCATAGTATTAATATGTATTAGGATATAACAGCTAATGTCTTGGAAGTTCTTCAAAGGCATATTTTCCTTCCGGAGAAGAATTAAAGGAGATTTTCTCCAGTTTCTAATTCACTACGAAAATTTGGACGATTCCGAATTTTCGAATTGCACAGGAAAGTTTTCAAACTAATTTCTGCATCACGGGCCTTCCTTGCTGTATTTTGGAAAAGGAGTAAATTGTTCCTGAAAATAATAAAATAATAAATAATCGTAAGCCTTGACCTCAGCCACTTCTATTGCATTAAATTATGGTGAAAATTATTCAGTGATTCTCCGTAGTAGTTCTTCAATTATTATCGCAGGGTATTTTTTTTTTAATTTTAAGGTTATACATGAATATTTATCCGGATTTGAAGGAAGTGGACACGAATGAATGCAGAAAGTCCCAGTTTTTTGTTCCATTGGAATTTGGTTTGGCATATAAGAATATTTATTGGAAAAACCCCATAAGAGGACTATAGGAAATAATTGGGTATGCAATTTGCTCTTTACGTGATTATGAACACGTCCTATCCTTTGGGTTTACCTTATATTAACCAGTACGTAAATCTCTCTTTTGTAATATAATTCCCTCTTTCATATCTTCGGCAGAGGGAGGGGAAAAAATCTAGGCACCAAACTTTCCCCTTAAGCTTCGAATGCGTAAATAGGAACGAGGTAGAAAGTCTAAGGAAAAATCGAGTATTTTGTCTCCTATCTTATGATGCTGGAGGAAACTTCCCGTTGAGTGTACTAAAATCCTGACAGAGACGGGGAGAAATCGCGAGAGAATAAATGAGAGAGAGAAAAATAAAAAAATGGTTTCCGTTACTTATATCCCCGTTTCCCCAAGCAGGTAACTACCAACAAGATTATTTTTCAGGGTAAAACTTTTTTCCTGTTTTCCTCCATTCAAATTGGCTATAGCTAGAGAAAAAACGCCCACGTGTATTTACATGTGAGTTATTAAGATCCCTTTTCCAAGGACTTACAGGGGTAGTGATACCTGTAGATATTTTCTTCTATTCCCTGTTTATTGATCAATTTTTTCATTCCAAACTTAATCTCTCCTTTTCCGACTCTCTCCCACTCATTTTTACAAGCACTTTCTCTTTTTATCTCTCTCGATTTCTCTCTCCCATTTTTTATATCACTTTCTCTCATTCTTTCGTTTCGCTAACACTCTCATTTTTCTTTCTTTCCATCTCTCTCTCACTCGTTTATCTCACCTTTCCACTCCTCTGTCTCTCTCACGTTTCCTTCCTTTCTCCCTGCCTTTCACCTTTTCTCTCATTCTGGCTGCATCTCACTTATCGTCTCTTTCTCTCACTTTTCCTCTCTTTCTCTCACTTTTCCTCTCTTTCTCTCACTTTTCCTCTCTTTCTCTCACTTTCCCTCTTTCTCCCTTTTTTCCTCTCTTTCTCTCACTTTCCCTCTTTCTCCCTTTTTTCCTCTCTTTCTCTCACTTTTCCTCTTTCTTCCCTTTTTCCTCTCTTTCTCTCACTGTTTCACTTTGCCTATATTTCTCTTACTTTCCCTTTCTATCTCTCACTTTCCCTCTCTTTCTCTCATTTTTCCTCTCTCTCTCACTTTTCCTCTCTTTCTCCCACTTTTCCTCTCCTCTCACTATTTCACTTTGCCTATATTTCTCCCACTTTCCCTTTCTATCCCTCACTTTCCCTCTCTTTCTCTTACTTTCCCTCCCTTTCTCTCACTTTTTCTATCTCTCACTGCTTCACTTTGCCTATCTTTCTTTCAGTTTCTCTCGCTCTCCCTCTCTTCCCCTCATTTTTCCTCTCTTTCTCTGACTTTCACACTCTTTCTCTGATGTTCCCTCTCTTTCTCTGACCTTCCCTCTCTTTTTGCCACTTTCTCTTACTTTCCATCTCTTTCTCTTGCTCACATCTTGTCCCGCTTCCTTCCCCTCTCCTGCGTTTCCTCAGTGGAATTACATAAATTATTGAGAGTTTGTCGAATATTTGGTTGTAAATTGGATTCTAGATTTAGCCGCTTACTCCCACAGCAAGGCAAGAGGAGTCAAAAGTAATCATCAACTTTCTTTTTATTGAGGTTGAAAGAAAATGAGAAAAGTTTTTATTTCTTCGTCTAACATGTAGAGACAATATATGTACCCCCACAAAAAAAAATAAACAACTCTATCCCACAAGTTTTTAAAAACTTTGATAGGACCTCAATCAATCTCGTTGTGCTTATTGCCTTTGGAATTACTAGGAAATATGGGCGGATTTTTTTTTTCGTGCGAATATTTTGTTTTTATTAGAGGAATAGCATCAGGACATGTTGAGTAATTTTTTTTCTTTAATCTTCTCGAACGTCCTGTTCAAAGGGTTGTTTTGAATTGGAAGAGAAATGTCTTCTTATTACTTTTTATTCTTCAAATTCCTCCTCTTGATCTTCGTCGTCAAAATTCATCTCATCTTATTAGACTCATCATTATCTTGGCTTTTGCATTTATTCATATAGTGTACCGCTACTGCATTTAGTATATACATACAGTTATACATAATACAATCTAAATTTGTATTATAGACAGGCGGATAGCATTTCAATATTGTACCTATGCGTGTGTACCTGTAAATAATGTCTCATTATTAACACAATAATATGTTTTAAGCATATGCCTATAGGCTTATATGTACAGTTGTATATAAATGGTCTGATTAGATCTATAATAATACTAAAAAGTGACTCAATGTAACTCTTTTGGTGAACTTTGTTCATCACATGCTGCTTTCTCCTGGGCTTTCTAACTCGTCTCTTTCTCTCGACTCGTCACTGTACTCACGATCTGTGTGGCGAACATCCTTTTCTGTCTCTTCCTCTCTGTATTCTCCTTAAAACCTTCCCGTCTACAGAGCAAAGAGGCCGGCATCCGAACCCTGGTCGCTCTCGATGACCAAGGAGGTTAGTGTGTGTTTTGGAACTAATACGTACTAATTGCCTTATTTAATTTAGTCGAAACTTGAATATTATTCAATCATAGTTTCCGTTTAATTTGTAACACTTTATTTATTGGGGATCTTTAATAAAGACAGTCTTTTATCTCGTTTCTAGTAACAATCGTCTAAGACTTGCTTTTGGACATCCGTAATTTTTATTTTCACGCTTTTCTTTAGCTCCAATTTCTCTTTTCAAGGTTGGACCAGATACACAAACCGGGTTATGTTCAAAACATATTTGATGCAGGAAACTAACTGTTATGCAAGCTATACATATACTTATAAAAATTCCAATTTAAAAAACAAATTAGCCTGTGCTGTCGGTTTGATGTACAAAGGGAATTTTTGCACTTAATCCGGTTTCGGTTTCTAGATAATATTCGGGGACATTTCATCGATGTTGTCATTTATTGCCATCAAACAAATTACGTACACACTACACACAAAGTTGTATGCGTTCGCCTAAATTCATATTCGGTTCTTTACGCATGGCGGCATTTAACTGTGCTAAATTACGTTTAATTGTGTTACGACGTCATTGTCAATGTTAATTATGCTTGCATGCAATTAATTAGCTATTGTTTCCCCCCTGCACATACCCCCACCATTTTTTCATCTTATCATTGGGCATCTTATGCATTTAAACACATAAATCCATGCATGTACATATGTATGTGTAATTAGAGATTTTGGTGTACCTTCGTGCCATTTGTAAGATTTTCACTAGAATTCCAAGCCAATTGTAATTGCATACTATTGAGTGTATGCTGTAAAATCATAAGGAACTTAAAAAAAATTATTTTATTTTATTTCCGTTCCGCTTGCTAAATTATACTGCGTAAGGTTATTATTATTATTTATATTTTACGTTATTATTATGATTCATAATTCACGTTATTATTATGATTTATAATTTACGTTATTATTATTTATTTATTACTATTTAATTTTTTTTTGCCACCAGAGTCAAGATGCCGGGGCCAAGACCACGAATATGCTGCATAAACAAGGGGGTATAATTTTTTTTATGAATCAATTATGTTCTTTTTTGGTTTAATGTACCTTTATTTCCTATTTTGCTTCGCATGCGGTTTTTACGCCATCCGCTTTCTCCTGAGGTGAAAGTTTTTTCTGGGTTGAAAGTGAAAATTTAAAAGGGAAGATTAAGAGATGTTACTTCCTTACAATGGATCTGGTGGCCCTTCTGCTTTATGTGTGGATCTCATCATTTATTTACATGCCTTTGCCTACTACGAATTGCTCTAAAGTAACCTGGTTTTTGTGGGGTCCATGGCGTGGGAGTTGGTCGGAGCTCCCGAATGTTTTGATGGTATTTCCAAAAATCCATTTGTAAATCCCTTGGAAGTGCTTGCTTCGTTTGTAGTTTAGTACGCACACCCACGTGGAAAGCTATGGGCTTCTTTCCCGCTTGTAGTGTACCGTGGAAAATACTTTGTAGTGGTGATGTATCGAAATTTTCTGGAGTTTGTACAAGGGAAAGGATGTAGGGGTGAATGGGAGAGTCAATAATATTGTGGTTTGGGAAGAATTTCATATGTATACGTATTTGTTTAGTTGAATACATGCAGAATGATAAATATTTGCAGAGCAACTGGATCGAATCGAGGAGGGGATGGACCAGATCAATGCCGATATGAAGGAGGCCGAGAAGAACTTGACGGGCATGGAGAAGTGTTGTGGTATTTGCGTCCTTCCTTGCAACAAGTAAGCTTTTTTTTCTTCGGACAGAAAAAATGTCAAACTAACATCAATAGAATTTATGCATATTACACCAATAAAGCCATTCAGTATATTTATACTAACAGAACGCAATAAAGCCATGTTACCAATAAATGAATCTAAGATATCACCGGGAAAAGTAAGGTGGAAAATAATAATTACGCAATTCACGCGGTTTAAAATTTATATTTAAGAAGAGCATACCAGAAATAAAAATGAAGAAATCTATTTTCAAATGGCATTTAAAATTTTTAAATCATTGGATTTTGAAAATAAATCTTTAAACAGTCGCGCCAAGGGTAAAGTATGAGGAAGGTGAAAGTTGTTCAACAAATTCAAAAAGAAAGAAAGTGCAGAGAAAAATTGTGTGGCAAATTGGAAGGCAGATGTTGACGAAGACAGAGAACAGTATGAAAAGAAGAAGTTGAGGAGAAAGCAGAGAAAGCGCAACGGAGTAAGTCGCATACATTACAGGACAATTTCAAAAAGAGAATGTTGATCAAATCCGCAAGAATAATCTTGAAATTTTTTCCCTCTTAATAGAGGAAGCTGAATATTGTAGAATAATTTGAAATTTCAGCTGTCCTGAAAGTGAAAGCGGGGAAATGCCAAAAATTGACTGAACTATTTGGAATTTCTTCCGCCTTAAAAGATAAAATTGAATAAACCGCAGAATAATTTTAAATTTCATGTTGGACAAGAGAAATCTGAAGTAAAGTAGAAAAAAATACATGTAGAAAAAATTGAGTTTTAGTATCTACTTTAAAAGAGAAAGTTGAATAAATCGCAAAATAATATCATATGTCTTCAAGAAGAAAGCTTAAAAAGAAGCTGAAAAATGAAAAAACTCAAAAACGTATACTCGAACAGAAAAAATAAAAATGAAGAAAATTGTGGATGATACAGGGAACAATGGAACAATAATAAAAGATTAAAACTTGAAAATAGTGAAATGGTAAATTCAGAAAAAAATCCAGGAAAGGTCGTAAGAATGATAGCTGGAGAAAGTTAAGAAAAATAGAGCAAAGTAGCAGAAAAATAGAGCAAAGTAGCAGAAAAATAAGCACCGTAAAGATAAATTTACCACGTGGAAGATCATCAATAGGAGGAGGAGCCTCAAGGATAAAAAAAATACAAGGTTACATGTTGTCAAAAAAAATATTATTGCATTACATAAACCCCAAACTTGATGCGAAATCACATGCACCAACTGGTAGACTTTCCACTTGAGCTAACTTATATCATCATTCGCAAAAATACCCCCAAAAATCTAATGCGAAGAAGTGCCCATGTTTATAAATTAGTTTAGGACGGAATGAAAGAGGAAAATTCAGGAGTCTTCCATTCAGAAAATGGCATGATCATGTCTTTTTTTGGAACTGAAAAAGTACATCCAGGGGTGAATGGAAAGATGGGGAAAAAATGGGTTGCGTAACTCAAGACTATCCTTTTTGTGAGATGGCACGTGTACGGCAGTAAAACAAAAAAACGAATTGTAAGCACTTGGAAAGTCTCGTAACGATGGGGATAAAATGGAGTTACATAAAAGCTATTTTTCACGCTCCTTGCTCACTTGTCAACGTCTTCGTTAATAATAAGCGGCATGTGAACAGGTGGATACCGACAGGGAAGAGCACACCTGTCCACTTCAACCCTTTTTTTACATTTAATCTGCCACTTTGAGGTTGATATGTCTCCTTTCCGCCACTCATCACTCATCCTGTTTTTGGGGCAGAATATCTCCATATCAAAGGAACTTTATCGAATTTATGATCCGCATTCATACATGCATATGTATTGCGTTTTTTCTTATGCAAGGTATTTATATTTATACATATACATACATATGCCTATATCTTACCTATGAATGAATGTGAAAATCATGTATGTAATTACATACATGTATGTATGCTTTCTCTTTTCCCGACTCTTTCGTTCATAAACTTCCTTTTTTGCCTGTCCCGTGTCATTTTCTAATTCCTGTTATTTCCGGTGCAGGATTTATATTCTTTTTTTTTTTAATATTTTCCCCTTCATATAGTGGTTATTGTTTATTTTTTTGCCTTTTAGTTCTCTTTAGCACGTCCTTTTTGAAATATTTGAATATGATCGTGATACAGTGGTACTATTGCAATTAATTGCTAAATTGTATATAATTTTACTGCTATTATATTATTAATTTAATGAATTAAAAACTAAAAACATTATTTATAAATAATTGTAAGTTTTCACCGTAGAAAGCGAAAGAATAAAGAGAAAGTCGACCAAATTAAAAAAAACGTACAGCCAAAATGATGAGTCAAGTCAAAGGGAACGTTGAGGAAACACAAGTCAGTAAAATAGATACAGGTAGTGCGGTAAGATTGTTGTAATTTTGTTGCCATTTTGATAAATAACAAACAAAAAAAAACTGGAAATTGAAAAAACAAAACAAAATGGTAATTTGTGCTCCGAATAATAATACACAAAAACCAATGGAACTAAAACACAACAAAAACAAAATACTGGCTTTACAAAAAAATAACCTCGTATGTATTTAGTGAAAATTGTGGGTTTACAAAAACAAATCTACAACACTAGCTACAGACGAAGAGAAGAGAAAGTCGTAGAAAAAACAGAAAAGCGCAAGGAAAGGAGAATATCGTAGAAAAGAATAAAAGACTCAATCAAAGAAAGTGAGAGAGTTTCGAGAATCGAGTAAAAAATATTAAAAAAATAGAATAAAAAAGACGTCAGGAAGATTTCGGGGGAAATAATATTTACTTTAGTAAGACGGAGAAAATAGTGAACAACAAAAGGCAATACAAAAACAAACTCTCAGGGGATGACGTAAGTGAGACAGAGAAAGTCCGTAGATAAAGAGTTCAATGAAGCAAATAGATAAGCAAAGCTAAACGGAAATGGAGCGGAAGTATGAATGGAAAGTACCGACAAATGCCGGAGGTAACACGAGGGAATTCGGGATTGAAAATTCCCTGGAAAATAATTGAAAATAAAAATTCCAAGAACGACCGAAGAGTTTATTGTTAACTTGAGAAACAAAGTATTAAGTAAAACGTTGCAAAAATCAGTAATGGCGTTAAAGATACACAAGAATATGGCAAACTCTTTCGCATTTGAGTCAAGACATCTTCCAGTAAAATTTCTGCAGGGTTTATAATATGAATAAAAGACAATCGCCATAAGGAATTGTCCAAGCAGAAGGTAAAAGTATGCCGGGATTTAGAGAAGAAAATAAACAATTGTTGGGAGTTTCCTCAACAATTGGGCTATCGCATCCATCGTGGCCAATTGATAAGGGGAATACAAAAAAAAGTTTCATCCAGAGATAGCTGAATTTTTGAGGAGGATCAGACAGATAAGAGAAAAAGGGAAAGTACGGGGAAAGTCGTGGAGGAGAAAGATAATCAGAAAAAAGTTTTTGAGGGAGAAAAACCCAAGAAGTTCTTGACTTTTGGCTTGATGCGAAAAAAGTCACTTTTTTTCTTTCACAGTATCGAGTTTTCCTTTGTTTATCCATTGACTACAAAGAATGACTGTGCTACTGCCATCGATTTTTATTGCACATACCTACATTCCATTGCACTCTCCTGTTTTTTATTTCGTACATGGAAGAAGACATAACTTATCTGTCAGTTGTGCGTGGAAACGACCCATTATATTATTTCTATTACCCTTGAAAGCATACATGAGCGTGTCTTAACTTCTGGTGGAACAAGTTGAGCTCTGGCGTGTACCTGTGGAGTGTAAAGGTCTCGGGTGACTTTCTTTCGTGTATCTTCCAATTCACGATGCTTTTTCCATCAATTTCTTGCCCTCACACTTTCTTTGGCGTTGTCTTTTTTTATGGCACACTTGTGTTTGTTGCTTAACTCTTCCTTCCTTTTTTCTACTTTCTTCTTCTCTACATGTTGATCTCTCCCGTATTTCCTGCCAAACTTAACGCGTCTCTTTCATCCTTTTTCTGTCGCTCTCTCTTACTGTTAGCAAGTTAGTATTCTGTCTTTATTGGTACGCTTAGCTTTAATCTCTTTCTTTCTCTTGGTGTGTCAATCTTTCGTAATTTCCCTTTCTCTTTTAATTTCTTTATTTCTCTATATTTCATGATATCTCTTTCTTTCTTGATTTCGTCTACTTAGTTTTCTCGATTTCTCTTTCTCTACTTGGTGCACTTGAATTCTCTTTCTTTACTTGGTTTTCTTGAATTCTCTTTCTTTACTTGGTTTTCTTGAATTCTCTTTCTTTACTACGTTTCTTAATTTCTCTGCCTTTAATTCGTTTTTTATTTCTCCTGTTTTGTTTTCTTGATTTATCTTTCTTTGTTTCGTTCTGTTGATTTATCATTCATTCTTTTGATTTCTCGTTCATTTTCTTCTCTTTCCTTTTTTGATTTCTCGTTCATTTTCTTCTCTTTCCTTTTTTGATTT